>JAPMOR010053609.1:40574-71332 GCA_026543865.1 Argiope aurantia | reverse complement strand
TTGCGCATGAATAACGCGTAAATGTCTTTTTAAATGAGACCGTCGAGGAAATGCCGTATTACAAATGTCACATGCAAACGGTTTCTCGCGCGTATGCATCAGGTAATGTGATTTTAAATGGGATTGATGCGAAAAAGTTGTATTGCACAACTTGCATGCGTATGCTTTCTCTTTTGTATCCATCCGTATATGCAAATTTAAAACAAATTTTTTTGAGAAAAACTCTTATGGCTAATTTCACATGAATATGCTTTCTTTTTAATATGTATCCGTAAATGAGTCATTAAACGCCCTAGAAAAGAAAATGTTTTACTGCAAAAGTCACAAGAATATGGTTTCTCATTCGTATGCGTCCGCAAATGTTCTTTTAAATTCTTCTTTCTGGAAAATGCTTTAGTACACACATGACAAGCAAACGTTTTCTCTTCGGTATACGACCTCAAATGTAGTCTCAAACCACGTCTTTTAATAAATGTCTTGCCACACACTTCACATGCATATAATTTCACTTGTGGATGGAAAAGTTCACTGCAAAAATCTCAAATAAGCTTTTTTTTCTCATAAATGTTTCTTTAGATGACTCTCTTGAGGAAATGATTCTTTACACATTTCCCAAGTAACTGGATTGTCTTTCTACTTTGCATATATTCGAGTCTTTAAATTTTCCAGTGAAGGAAACTGTTTTATCGCGCTACTATATAGACATAAGACTTCTCTTTTGTCTGCAGCCCTAAATATCTTTTTATCGAATTCTATAACTGAGAGGATGCTCAACTGCACACCTGATATACAAACGATTGTTCTCGTATACACATATAAATATGTTTTCTATAGACGAGGAAAAGCTTTACACACATTACTCATAAACGATTTCATTTTCGAATGCATCGGTAAAAAGTTTTACAAAGTAAATAATCACATGCAAATGGTTTTTCTACTACACGGATTTTTAAATACTATTGCTGAGAAAAAGGTTTACTGAACTTTTATATATAAATATGTGGTTTCTTTTTTACATATTTTAAGAAAATAGTCCAGCTGAAAAATCCTGCGAAACGTACAGCTTCTTCTTTGCATAAGCAAATTAAAAGCCTTTTTCAAACCATTAGTTTTTAAAAACACTAACTCGTGAGTTAACTATGGAACAATATCTCAACTTCAATTTGTAAATGATATTTTAACGTCAATAAAAACTAAATTAATTCTTCAAATGTCGTCTACATGAAGTATATGTCCATATGAATTCTTTAAAAAAAGTAGAAAATCTTTCATAAGCTGGGAATATACTTTTCTGCGCATAAGCATAGGAGTTCTCTTTTGTGCGCACTTATAAAAATATTCACACATGTAAAATAATATCGAAAAAATTGTTTGCAGAATTCAAAATTTTTAAACATATACACTGAAAAAAAAATGTTTTTCTATGTAGTGGCGCCTAATTTCATTCAAAATATATCGTATATTGCATCCTAGATCAGTGGTCACACCCTTTCATAATTGTTGCCATGATGCAGTGCCTTTACAGTCACTATCACAAGCAGGACACACTTTGAAATATCACCATCATGAAGTTTGTCAACATGCAAATCTAAAAAATATAAAAAAAAATTATGAATACACACTTAAAGCCATCGAAAATCAAAGAACAAATCAAAATGATTAAAAAAGACACACAACGCTTACTAGGAGAGTAAGATTAAATCCAGTAAACAAAATTATTAGGAAAGAATACTCCAAATTTGAAAGATCCCATCTCCGCAAATAAAAAAATCTAAAGAACGTTTCATAAATCATTTTGTAAAGAATGTTTGCCAACATATAAATATTTGGTGAAATTATTTTCAAATTAATTACGTTCTGATTTAGCAAAAAGCTGTAATAAACTAACTGTAATAAATAATAAAACAGCTTTCTTTTTTCTAGATTTGAGTCGTTAAGAAAAGATAATTGAACATTATTATTCGAAAATCATGAAGATATACAAGAAATAATCAAATCGGAAATGGTTGGAAAATCAAGAAACATTTTCAAAACCCATAAATTACAAGCGAAAACAGAATAAGGAAAAATTAATGCCATCAGACAACGTGGCAAATATGAAGAGATACGATATACTATAAGATATACAGTATTTGGTAAGCTGTTTATAATTCAATGTCATGATCAAATATAGTTGTAAAAACTATAGAAATGGAGCGGCATTCCATTAGATCAGAAACCATATATTTCACAGTACTTAATAACATATACATTAGTAAGAGGCAAGACCTTCGATGGTATATTTCAGTGTTGTCAAAGACGCTGGTTGGTTATGGCAAACTATTATTACTTAACCTCTAGCCACTTCTATTTAATTCAGATTTTTTTTCCCTTCAATAAAACGCCCATTGCATTTCAGTTAATATAAAAGGTTATGAGCAAAAAAAACTTTTTTTTTTCTTTTTACCATTTCGATATTGCGCAAATTCCATGCATATTTAAACATGCCACGTATAGGTTTAATTGCATAACAATTATAGTTCACCACTACGCAACTGGTCATTAAAAGCTCGTGACAAAGCTAGTTTGTCATTGTATTGGAAATAATTAATATTGCCAAAGCCGAAAAATCCTGTTGTTGTTGCTTTCCTCAAAAGATCTGACATATGTTAGATCAGCTCCCCCTTTAAAAGTCCGATGCAACACAAAATATGATCCGATGAACTGGATGGTCACAGCAATTTTTACAAGTGGGATGGATTGTTCTACCACTTTCAAAGGAAAGATATTTAAAGTGGCCACTTTTTAGACTAGCCAGTAGTCTTGCAGCCACGTCATATTTGATTTCCAGCAGAGTGCCAGGGGATGTTCCCGTGTACCATTGGTGCGCAGGTGGAATGCGCCATATTAAATTAAGTTTAGATCTTTCATTTGAGCATAGTTCTTGATAAGTAAGCGAAAAGCCAGTGGCCATTTCATTCTCACTACCCTCTTTGGCCAATCTATCAGCGACCTCATTACCACTAATGTTTGCGTGAAATGGGATCCATTGGAGATGGATGTTCGTGGTTCTGAGAGATCTTCAGAATAAATAAGCTGGTTTCATCATTTGTAGAATACCAGCCACTAAGATATTGTAGTGCATTGCAATTGTCCGATAAAATCCATAGTTCCCTAAAATTACGATCATAAGATATGATAGCAATTAACTCACTCCTAAAGACAGAGTATGAATCAGGGTTGCGTTACTTTATTGTAGTCTCAAGGTGTGTGGGGGGAGTCCTAATATAAATACCGCTGCCAGTACGATCTTATATACGACTACCATCAGTATAGACCTGCACTGCATCTTTAGGAATGCAACCAATAACTTCTAGAGCTAGTAAATCTAAAGCATATGGTTGAATTCAATGAAAACAAAATTTCGTCCAAATTTTGAGCATTTTAATCGTTGCACAGTTGCAGACTTATCCTGTCTTGCGTAAAGGTTATACCAGAAATTCTCTCCGCGCAAGCGATTCTCAGCAATTCTGTTCTAAAATTCTGTATATCATAGTGCATGGAGAAAAATACAATTACATTCTACTACAGTTTTCATTAGTTAATCTGTGACAATCATATCCGGAGTATTGTTAACAGAATAACAGCTCAGGGTGCTTCTAGACTGGTAAATTTTTTAGTCTCTACTAATAAAAAAATAGAATGTGTTCTGTTCTCAAGACAGATTATAAACTAGGTCTTGGGGAAAATTCGTTATTTAACACAACGAACTTGTTTCAAAATATAGTTGTGAGAAAAAAAAATCACATCTTACATAGTAAAATACGTACAAATAAGATTTCATTGCACACAAATAAAAAAGAATTCACTGCACAAACAAGTTAAAAGAACAACCATAAATTGTCCTTTTATTGTGTCAATAGATTGTTCTGTTGACTGTACACATCACCGACGGTTAGGGTGAACTATAGTAATGTATAAATGCTTAATATTGGATAATGATAACATAAACGAGCAGCAGTCCTGTTTAGTACTGAAAAGGGGGGAAAATATAATAAAATATAGTAACCAAACGTTGATAGTTAGTTTATAATTTAAAGTTTCTTCCAAACAGATACTGGTGAAATTTCTTGTAAGCAAAATATTTTATTAGGGCTTCTTTTTCAGTCTATGAGTAGTTGACTTAATAATGTCCCAGAGGAGTAGATAACAGATTTTCTTCACCATTTATAATATGTGATAACACAGCAACAAAACCAGAAAATGTCTTTAATTAATTTATGGAATTCTATCTAAAACAAAAGAATAAAATAATAGTTTGCTAAAAGTCAAATATTTTGATGCTCATCAGCAAACAAATAAAAAATGCTGTTAATTTCTGAAAAGTCAACAAACAATTCAAAAGCTGGTATACAGAGTAAAATGATAAGCATTCATTGCGCAATAGTGATTGGCTCTTGCAATTTACTCTGTCAAAGAGATATGAAATTGTGCATAAAAATCATTTGTGTTAGAACTGTTTATGGTCTAATAGCGTCATTTCAATGAAAATTAAAACATTATTCTTTTACCTGCAAAGTGAGACATTATAGTTATATTCAGTATAGTAGACTAAAGAAAATTCATAATAAAAATTGTTCTTTAAAAGAAAATGCCTAATTAGAGAATTCCATTCAAATTCCTATATAGAGATTAGTCAGTTTTGAAATAATTAGGAAAACAGCTGAATTTGTTGAAACTCAACTACAAAAAATGAAATGAATTGATGAAAGAAAAAAAAGAGTGTTTGACATTGCCTTGCAATTTACAAAGTAAACAAAGCTTTAATATGATGTCTACAAATCAAATAAATGTATAAAAAAGTTATAAATGGTTTTTAATGCTTCTTCTGAATGAATTCCTTGAATAATTATTTACTGAAATGAGATGCTGCTTACAGTTATATATTAAGATTCTAAAAGCTTAATGAAATATTAATTAAAGTGTTAAAAAATGCAGATTTTTTAAAAAAAAAAAATTCTAATTAGTGTAATTTGAAGTGAATTCTTTAGAAAAGTAAATAGCTATGATAAATTTTTGCTATACTGGTCTTGCATAATTATGTTGGCCTAAAGTCTATTCTTTACATGGTCAACTTATATAACAGATGAAAACATATTTTGCTGTAATACCCTTGCAGTTTAGAAAGTTTTTTACATTTATGATTTTTTTTTCTGGGGAAACAGTGCTTCTGTAACCATATAACTGCCACAATTGATTTGTAGGACTGCAAAAATAATAGCTAATACGATAAACAGGTACAAATGAATAGCAATTAATAAAATAATTTGCAGATAGGGACCAAGGATATCTCTTTGGTGATTAAAAATAAAGACAATTCAGGTACTTGGCTTGGACAGATGGAATTTAAAGCAAATAGTGTAGAGGATAGATTATTCAACATATTTATAACCTTGAAATAAACGATAGAACCTGTGTCTTCAATTATATCACTTGGCAAATGGACCATAAGATACTTGATGAAACACAGAAAATTTTTAAACATATTGCACTTTCTATGACGTTCTGTATATAAGTCTACTTGCTACAATCTCCTGAAAAAAATATGCTATAAAAATGTGATGTTGAAATATACTGAATTAATCAAAGCTCTCTAAAACAATATCTATAGCTTCATTACTTATTTCTATAGAACTTATCTCACAAATTATCAGAGATGTTATAACAAATTTATGCACCAAGGGCAACAGAAATTTAGAGCTCCAGCTTGAGACTTGGAGATCTATAGCAAAAAAAAAAAAAGAAGAAGAAAGAAATAAAAGAAAAAAAGAAGAAGGAGGGAAAAAAGAAAAGGAAAATGTCATCAGCTTCAAGTCAGTATCAAAAGCTACTTGGTGCTTTTTTGGATTTCCAGAAATTGAATCTTTCTCCAAGAAAACATTTGATTGCATACAAACTCATCTTGAATATTATAACTAGTTATGAGCGATAAAATGTTATTGATGAAAAGACGTTCAATGTGAGTGAGATACCATACAATTATGCAATTTTTTTCAAAATATATTTTGCAGAGCAATTTTTACTTCTTCCTTCATATTGTATGTCTAATTAATTTTAAGAATTACTTTGCATAAGATATTTTCATTCATTTCCACATTTTTATTAATTTAAAAGTACAATAATGTACTTTAAATTAATATCATAAAATACTTTAAAATAATAAGTAATGTAAAAAAATGTTTTAAAAATTTTATGTACATAGATAATATAATATATAAATTAACATAACAATGGTGAGATGAATATAAACATTCTGTATAAAATAATTAAACTCATTCTAATTTATAGATTTTTATAGAATTTATTTTTGGTGAATTCATTAGTAATTTTTATTTTATTTATATTTTCTAATACATCATATTCTATTAAATAATTTAAATTAGATAGCCCTTTAGATCAAAATATATTCTGGTCAAAAATTAAAACAAAATCATTATAACTTTTTTGGCATCTTTTCATCAATGAAACTCTTGGACTATACCCAATTAGTCCATTAAATAATAATACCCAGTTGTTCATTCATTGTCATATATTAATAAATCACTAATCCCATAATTATTTCACTTCTGCTTGCTCTACTTTGTAATGCCAATCTACTTCGGTAGGGGTGCTTCTCTCTAATTGATTCATTTCTAACTTTTATGTTTATTTATGTATTTCCTTTCTCGTCAGTTTTTCTTCTTTTTAAATCTACAAAAGAGAGTACAATGTTTTTTTAGAGACTCTTTGGATCTTTTAGCTTCAGTGATAATTTAAATAAAGTGACATTTTAATTATATAAAAGTTTAAGTTATATAAGATCAAGTGAGGCTATGAGTTACCTCCACTAATAAATTAAATGAAAAGAATTCATGTTGTTTAAAGGACTTTAAACATGTCAAAATCTAATATTACATAACTTACTAATATTACATAATATTTCTGAACTAATAATATTACATAATACACTCTAACATTCCTACTAATATCACATAATACACTCTAATATTACATAATAATATTTCTGAAAGATGCCTATTGTACCG
Organism: Argiope aurantia; assembly: GCA_026543865.1. Lineage (NCBI taxonomy): Eukaryota > Metazoa > Arthropoda > Arachnida > Araneae > Araneidae > Argiope > Argiope aurantia. The sequence goes on along the minus strand of JAPMOR010053609.1, from coordinate 64,268 downwards.
ATTTCTATTGTTGAAGAGATATAATTTGAACAAAATGACGAAGTCACTTCGGTGCAGAAAATCCTAGATTAAGTGCCAGAAACCTCTTAGTTGAAATTGTTTGCAGTCAGATTACTTTTTATATTTCTTCTTACCCTACTGTCTAAAATACAAACTTGTCCCTCAAACTTATTTTTAAAAAACTGAGTCATTTCTTAGCTTTAGCAATGATTAAATTTACATATAATTGAGTTTTATCACCCCAACTCTAGCAAGCTTCTGTGTCAAACACAATTTCTTCTATTCAGTAATGGATTTCTTTCAGTAACAAGTGAAAAGTGTTACCTATTCTGCTGATCTTGCATATCATATGTTATTAATCTCAAACAATTCAAAATGAAATATTTGTAGCTGCATGCATTATTCGTAATAAAAATCATCAAAACATACTTCATTTTGATATATGTGTGTGTGTGCATTTAAAAATTATCTGGCAATATAACAAAAACTAAATACAAATGAATCTTGTCAGAGTAAAATTTTAGATCACACTTTCTTTCCTAACAATTATTTTGGATATATATATATATACACACACACACACACAATACACTAAGACATATGGAATAAATTTTCACACCAACTACACATATCTTATATATAATAAAGGTATTTTGCAGGCATTTTATTTCGAATATGTTAATATAACAGATTTAGCTTTTAAAATAGATCAATATAAAATATGACTCTTTGTCTTTCAATTAACATACCCCACTTCTCACTAACTATTTTAAATTCATCAGAATAATGAAATAAAAAAAAGGGCAAAAGTTACTATACTGCAGTGTATTTCTAAAATACATATAGATCTGGCAATAAAAATTCTTATGAAAAAAAGTCCTTAACTAGTTGAAAAAATATACAAAGAGATAAAAGTATTCTTTTAAAGTATAGTAATATTAAAAAAAAAAAAAAAGATTGTATATTCATAAATATTAAAATTTTTCATTAAAATTTACATTTAATCCCATCGCAGCTTTGGCATAGCAAAGAAAAATGGGACCTGGAGCATAAAATTTGTTTTGGTTTTCCTCATGTTGTCCGAGACTTTAAAACAAGAAACACACAAAAACTATTTTATCTTCATACAGCCTCCCCAGAATACCAACCTTGACACATTTTTCTTACTTGCTCATCCTACTGCTATACCTCTACAAATTTTCTAAACTGCTTTCATTGTATAATTGAATTTCTCTCTTGATTCATAACAAGTTACACCATTGTGGAATTTTGACTTCATTTTTTAAAGTATCATTTAAAATCAATGCCATTTTTAAATATAAATGAACACTCATATTTTTAATACAGATAATTTATTAAAATCCAAAAAAATTATAATAATAATTTCTAAATACAATACACACTCAATACAATCAATATATATTTTATCTTGCTATCAATTCTTAAGTAGAACCATCAAGTTTTATACGAAAAAAGAAAATCACAAAGCATGATGTGCCTATTTAATAACTAGAAAGGATTTCATAATCATATAATAATTTTTAATTAGTTAAACAAATTCCTTTCCTTGAATAGCATCAATATATTTTGTATCATTACAGTATAAAATAATTATTATAATTGCTTTTTATTTTAATAAATGATTATTTTATAAATAACTATTTTAATATAAGATTAAAAATTTTATGAAAATGTATTTAATATGTTATTTTATACAGTGCCATAATGCCATAAAAATCAGAAGTACTTTTATATTAAAAGTTTGAATAATGAATGTAATTTATTTAAAATACATCAAAAATATATTTATAAAGGATAAGTTGCAGCAAACATTTAAATAGTAACAATAGATTAGAAAAATATTTAAAAAAAGAAAAGAAAAGTACCTGTAAAAACAAAGAAGAGCAAATCCTTTTATCTTATTTCATAAACATTTTTATAACCTCTCTGTAAGAAAAATTATATATATGAGAAAGAAAGAGAACAAAAATTCATTAAAAAAATAAAAAAAGATTTAAACCACTGTATTTTTGCTAATTAATACTGAATAAAATTAAATCAATGAAATAATTTAATTTTCAATGATTAAGGTGAACCATACATTTCTTTTCATCTGTTTTTATTGTGATTAATTAATGTAATAATTAAATTAAATCTTAATATTAGCTAATCAAAACATTTACAGTGGCCTACTGCCAAAGGAAGTCAATCATTTAAAAAAGAAGGAATATTAAACAATTCCAAAATAAGGCTTGATTAAAAGAGAAGGTTCACTGAAATAAAAATAATTAACAAAAATTATATAAAATGAAATTAAAACTACTAAATAAATGTGATATTGGTTAATTTAAATACACATTATCAAAAAATTAATTTCATTTTAACTTAAAGACCGGATTGTATCGTATTTTTTAAACCTAGATAATTATTTAAATAATGCGAAGTTGTTTGGTAGGAAAGGATTTTGATGAAGCTGCATAAAACTAAATTCAACAATACAAAAATGAAAAAAAAAATTGTGTAACGAAATTTATCATAATTAATTTTTGACAGAAAAATGTAGGTAATAAAAAAATAATGGTTTAGTTAGTAAAACAACTATAATAAACATTAAAAACATGCATACAACTAGCGGCTCAATTTAATTTGTAACATATATATTTGATGTACGTAATTGTATTTTCTATGCCAGCTAAAGATGATTCTTTTATAATAACGAATGAAATGTATTTTTTGGCATATTTTCTTAATTTCGATTTTATATCATACTTCTGAATTCTTTCAGTGAGTTATTCAGTGAAGTAAAAATGAAATTATTTACCAACATTTCAAAATGATGTCAATTTCCTTTTCGTTAATATTTTGTTTCTTAGTCGAAAACAAATTGCTTTATCCAGCAACTGTTAGTCATCGCACGGCTCTTGAACCGTTTTACTCTTTATTTTCGGATTCGAAAACCCTCTGCACTTTTCTGATTGGCACGAGGGACTTATTTCGTAAAAGAAGGGGGCGAGAAGAAAGGAAGGGATGATTACGATTTATAATAAGGCGAACACACATTATCGCAGAATTAGGCGGCATACTAACTGCTCATCTGTATGTATATCATCCCTTGACGAAGTAGAATTGTCGAAAGGTGCTTTTCTAGCGAACCTGTATGAACGTGGGGTCGTGGTGGTAAGGTCTCGGCTGCGGAACCAAGGGCTTCAGGTTCGAGGCCCGATTATACCGAAGAACGACGTGTAAGATGGTCTGATGCACGTTAAATCCGTCGAGGCCAAACGTGCTCCCCCTGGTGAGGTGTGGAAGTTTGCAGAAGGGTGTGCCAGCTCAGGTGTCACCCTCGTTATCTGACTGCGGTTCAAAATTACGAGGTCCGTTTAAAAATAACCCAAACATTGCTTTTAAACGGGACGTTAATATAACTAAACTAAACTAATCCTGTAATGAACGGTATATGCACAGAAATGCATTATTTTAAGGCATGGTGATACTTCTTTGCTTTTCTATGTTTATAGGAATTTGTCTTTCTCTTTCCGCCACTCATATTCATTCATTGGATTTAAAATTAAAATCAATATTTTCAAACGGATATTTGTATCGAAAAAATTCTGTAATAATGTTTAATTTCAAATATGTATTCTTTTAACTATTGAAAGATGAATTCAAGAGAAAAGTAATCAATTTACCTAAAAATGCAATATTAATTATTCATGGGCCTTAGTAGAAATAGTAAAAAAGTTCCGAAATCAAAATATGCTATCAAATTTGAGTTAATATAAAATGAACACATTTTTAAATTATTTTATTCTATTAAAAAATAATAGAAAAAAATTTCCTGAAGAAATATAGGTCTTAAACAAAAGTATTGCTTATCACATTAATATACATTTAAATCTGAAAGAATACGTTTGAAAAAGTGTCTTTCCAATTATTATTATTATTTCCCTTTTCAAAACTGGTTCAATATAACCAACAATTATTGTTCAATTAGTCTGAATCCATGTATTTTTCTTCAACTTGAGGTCCAGAATTTTAAATAATTTAGATTATGTAGGCATGCAGATTTTTATTTATTTATTTATTTGCTACAACACCAAAGTAAGGTAAAAGGAAGAGGAAGGACTTGCTTATTTAACTTCTCTATCTATTGGATTTTTAATTTATTTATTACTTAGACTTATTTCCCATTCGAAGGGATTAGATTTTTTAAAACTTTTTCTCGGGATGCTGCAGACTTTTGAAATTCCACGAATCAAATAATAATGATACCTAAAAGCAGAAGAATTATTTTTAAAATATGCAAAAGAAGGAAGAAAAGGAATTTTTAAAAGAAACATAGACACTAATTTTACAGTTGCTGACATACTTTTTTTTCTTTTTTGAATCAATTCACTACCTATGCATATATCCATTAGATTTCTTTTGAACTGTGAATTTATTTTAAAAGATCATATTTTGTTGTAAGAAATTTGTCCATTTAAGTTTCCAATCCGAAACCCAGAACGGTTCTACGACTACGGAACCGCAGCGCGACCCTGAACCGGATTCCCGCAATCGAGAAATGAATGAAACTATTCTCCCCCAGTCTATTCTATTCACCCAGTGAAAACGTTCACTGGGGTTAGGTTTGTTCTGAAACAGTGGATAATAGTAAATGCTTGTATTGAAGGGACAAAAATTGTGTAGCTTCTGTGGATGCATAGTCCTTTTGAATTAACACCATATAAATCCTATTTGCAGTGGTTTCTAACTCGCTCATTCCAAGTGGAAATAGTTTGCATGGATATGACAATAAATAAGTTCGTTTGTTCCACAATTGGTACGAGTCTGACATGCTTTAGTGTTCTCGAGTTTCGTAGCTTGTAATTTTACTATTTGTGTTCAATATAAAACTTTCTCATAAATCTGAATGATACTATCGCTCTTACCTCCGGGCGTTTCAAGGAGAGCCATGAAAAGAAAACTTAGTTTCAGACTTAGTTCCATTATGGATGAAATGCCTCCTATTAAATATATAAATCGTGCAAAAAGTATGGTTAAATACAGCTTTGTCGTTCAGAATTCTCTTTCATATCTTGATCTTAGCCTTTGTGAATTTACAAAATCCAAAAGATCGATAAAAAGGCTTAAGCTTGCGCACTTATTAAACGTAAGAGTAAGTGAGAAAAATGCTATCCATACAGAGGAAGATTGCAAGAAACGATTTTGTATTAATCGTTCTGTGCTTTATGATTTCCATTTAGATGTGTCCAAAGAACTTGATACAAGCCTTAGAAATCCTGTGCATCATCAGGAAATTAGATCTTGTTCTTCAGAAAGAGTTCTCCTAAATATGATTGATTTTAAAGACAATATACATGATCTTTGTTTAAATAGAATCATATCAGAAGTTCTTGAAGAAACCGAAGATAAAGTAAAATTCATTCACACTGTTTCTAAACTGTTGGAGCGTATGAATTTCCTTTCAAATGAATGCATTCGTGTCAAAGGTTTAGCTTATTTATGTTTCCAATGTTCAGATTCAAATATCATCAAGGATTTTCTTACATCTATGAACTTCAGTGTAGAAGATTTTTTTCATCTTTCGATACATATTTTTGAACGTATTTTATATCATGCACATCGTACTGGATATGACTTGTGGACACTGCCTGTTCACCAAGATCCAATACATAGTTCCATTTGCTATTGTATGTTTGTGAAGACAGAAGCTCTCTTTCAATATTACAGTGCTCCTAGATTTTGTGAGATAATCTATAACAGAATTAAAAATGGTGGACCCAGGTAAGTACTTTTGATAATATTAGTGAATTTATTTGAGTTACTAGTTGGTCTATTTATTGAGGCGAACTAGTTGATCTTGAAATCCACTTGCTTTGAAATTGACAAATTAGGCCTTATAATTATTCCATTAGATATGCTTCTGAATTTAAACTTCTATTTTGATTTAATATGTTTAAAATGGTCAAATTTGTTACGAGTATTTTGAATTATGTCAATTATTATCAATGAATTATGTCAATTATTACCAATGGTGAGTCGAATAAGGTAATTTTTTCTAAGAAAAGGTTTTTAAGAAAGATTTGATTATGAGTGAGTAAAGTAAATTTTTCTTAAAGTTCTATAATTTTAAAAAAGGGCTCGAGACTCCAAAAAAAAATTATATTTTCAGAGTAGTTTAATTTTGTACTTTCATTAAAATTGCAAAGGTCATGTATTTGAAGTTATTCAAATTAAATGAAGTACCCTTTAAATTTTGGAACATTATTCTTACAGCATTTATATTTAATTACTTTTTTTTTAATTTTGCATTCTGCTATTTTTTTTTAATTCTAAAATAAATGTTGCTTTATGGTTTGAGATAAGTCTAAATGCATAATTAAATAATATTTTGATTGAGTTAGAAAATTTTATTTATTTTTATTGTTCTGTATAAGATTTTTAAATTTATTTTGCACTTTTTTTACACATAATATATTGAGGCCATCTCTCTTATAAACCAATTCTAAGTTAATATTTTGCTATTTCAGTTTGTCAAAATTTCATACTTTATAAACTGCTTATAGAGAAATGAAATTAAAATCAATAAAGAAACATCTAGTTTTGTAGATTACAAAAGGGAAATGGGTTCCAAAACATGCATGCCTAAAAATCCTTAAAGAGTTTAATCTGCCCCTGCACTTAAGTCTTTTGATATGAAAAATAAATGAAGTAATTGAGTTTAATTATGAAGTACATATTTGTATCCAGTTGCCAAGAATATTGTTACACTATTTTCTGTTAAATTCAGTTTATTGCATTCTGAAACTGTGAGTAAACGAGAAAAATAGTCAGGTTTGATTCAGTATGAATTGGAAGGTTGGCTATCTAATGCTTCAAATGTAAAATAAAGTTGCATTTTCATCACTCAATGCAATTTGGAAAATAGTTTTTCTTGGAATGCCAGTCAGACATTTATAAATTCATTTAAGTTGTACATTTAGTATATGTAATACTTGCTTATTTGGATAATTTTTTGAGGTCCCTTTCTCACAGGAGTGGGATTTCTAATAAATAACTCGTTAACTGATATGCAAGTCTTCCTTTGCTTTGAGAATATGGAGCTTAAGATGTTTTGATGAGCTGTTGCACGATGTTTTGTTATAAGGTATTCACCAGAGGTTGAAATAAAGCAGGCTTGGTTTGGAATTCATTATCCTAAATAAATTAAAGGACTAAAATTGAAATGTTTTGCTTACAATGTAGTGATCATAAATTCCTGCCCTTAAAGGTACTATTTGTAGTGTCTGAGCTCGAGGGGAGGAGGGGAACTCTCTGATATGTGGTTTCTGTCATAATTTTTAATAGTAAAATTTTTCTAAATGTCATTAAACTAAATTTACTCTATTAAAAGTAATGAATTAAGTAATTAATTAATATTTTATATTATCTCTTAATAAATTGTAACCAAAAACATAATTTCTTCATATGTAGGGATGGGTTATCAAATAGGTTAAGTAGGCAACTGTCTAGGGGACTGTAGGACCATTGAGGATTTCATAATAATTTTACAATATTTAATTTTTTTAAAAAAATTTTTCTTTTCGTTTTGCTTTGTAAAGAAAGCCATATACTCAAATTTGTTCAGATTAAAATCAAAAATTAATTAAATTTAGGAAAATATTTTTGCACTTTTTATAATGTATTCTTTCAAAGTTTGCAAGCCAGTATGACTAGTATAATAGTATTTGAAATGTTTTTAAGAAGATGTGTAATTGTTTTACCATTTTGTTCAACATTGTGTTTCAATTCAGTTTAAACTTTTTTGTATGTAATATAATAATAATAAAACCAGCCTTTTTTCTCTCTCTCTCTTTTGAGCCCACAATCAGATATTTTATTATCTCACTTTGATGCAATATTTGTTACTAAATTAATGATTAAATTATTTTTTTTAAATGTAGTTTTGAAATTCGTCTTGCTTATTTATAAGATAAAAGGGAACTTCATTCATTCCATAAAGATCTCTTCAGAATTTATTCCACCCTGTTAATGTATTTTAGCACACTTGATTTTCTTGGAGATATTTAATTCTGGAAATTTATCTCTGTATCTTTTAACAGGGCCAAATTATCCAAACTAGCCATTGTCTAAGAGCCCTGCAATGTTGGGGGATAGGCAAAATTTCGATTTAATTTTTAGCATTTTCCGAAGAATATTAATTTTATTTGATGTATAAGGCTATATTTTTTATTATTAACTTTTCTTAAAATTTGAAGAATAGTTCTGAAAGAGAGGTGATTAAATTTGAAATAATCCAGTAACATGCTTGCTGATTGAACACTTTCGTAAAAAATACAAGGACTGGGGAAAGAAGAATTCAACATTGTATTCCCCTAGTACAGGGATCGACAACCTGCGGCTCTTTTGCTATAATGTTGCGGCTCTCCAGTTCCATATGAAATATTAATAATTTATTATCAAACCCTTTAAAAAAATATTTTTAAGTACCTAATCTCTAACCTTAATCTAATCTTCAAATGTAACCCATATGCAAGTGGAAGACATTCAACTAGCTTCTGCCTAATCACTTGCTATAGATGAGTCTTGGGGCATAAAAGACACGGCAAGTTATCCTTTTCGTCGGGTATATGTCGTCTCAAGGTCCAAAAGAAGAATTGCTAGGATTGCTACTGCTCTCAGGACAACTTGTGGAGAAGATATAGCAAATATTGTGCAAAATGCCTGGGAGACAATGGAATCGATATAAATAAAATTGTTTCTATAGCAACTGATGGAGCAGAAATCTGACAGGAATACATAAAGGGTTAATATCAATTCTTCAGAAGAAAAAAATAAATAATAAACCACGAAATTCTAACGTTTCACTGCATAATTCATCAAGAAGCACTTTGTGCCCAAACATTTCCGGCCGAAATAGTTGAGGTCACGAATTTAGTAATTAAAATTATTAACAGCATCTTGGCCAGTTTAAATATTTCCTTGAAAAAATAGATAGCCAGTTTTCTAACGTACTTCTGCACAATAAAGTGCAATGGCTTTACAGAGGTAACGTATTGCAACGTTTTGCTTTGTGCTCGAATGAAATAAAAGTATTCCTCAATGAAAAAAACATTGAACATCCCGAATTGGAAGAAGACAAATGGCTACAAAAATTCAACCTCATGTTAGATACCGCAATGAAATTAAATGAACTAAAGAAAAATTAATCACATTTTGATTTCTGTTAGGATAAACAGTTTTATTACTCGATTTAAAAAGAATGTTCAATTTTTTGGAGTTTACCATAAATTCTTCATTCTTTCAAGCATGGTGGTTTATTTCCTAACCCACTTATGTCAAAGTATTTGGTCCGTAATGGCTCGGTTTTTAACCCACTTAATAAATAAAGTATATTTTTAAAGCTTAAAAATATATTTTGATCATTAAGTGATTTGAGTACTTTGACACAAATGGATAAATAATTTGATATAAGTTTTCAAGAAACAAACCAGACTGCTTACCAGGAAAGTGTTACATACCCTAGTGTAATGATTAAAAAAAATCGAAATAAATAACAATCGAAAGAGTACAGTGAAACACGATTTTCGAAGTATAAATTATTTGCCCTCGCCTCTCTTCGCTGTCTTCTAAAACCTCATCTCCATCGTTTGATATATCATCAAAATTTCCAAATTCATCAATGTAAAAATCTTCCTGCACTTTAAAATCAACACTTCCAATCATCGAATTAATTAACCCTGAGCGGTGTGGTTACACTCATTACATTAAAATACATTCATTAATAAAAATAATTTAAATAATAGAAATATACTTTCCGATATGGATAATTTTGTGTTATATTTTGGCATATTACTGACATTTACTATCCGTTTTCTTTTTAAACCTTTTTCAATTTTATATTAAAAATTAAATTGTTAAAAGTGTGTAGGTGATAAAACTTCAAGCATTGATAATAATTTTCATCAGATAAGAAGAATTGATAGCATGATTCGTGACCATTTTACTTCAACATCAAAGACTATCCTTTTTATTTTAAATATGGGCTCATATTAGCTTGCATTTTATTCTTATTCATATTAATTCACCTACATTGTTGAGAAATATTTAATATTAATGAAATATATCTGTAACAACTAAACTGAACTAGCCGCCTTTGGCGACCAGTTTGTTCACCTAGATTAACTGACTTTAGATTGTTAAATTTTTAATACAGAATGCATTTCTTAAAAAACATTTCACCTTATAATTTGATGCGACTAAAACACATGAATTCAATTAAAACAATTTACAAAGTGTATATATTAAGAAATAAAAATCCTACCATGGATTTAATGATCGGCAAAAGCAAATACTTGATTGTTGTGATGGAGAATTTGAATTCTGTTAATTCTGTTATAGCATTTAAAAGCATAATTTCAGATAGTGTAGCAAGTTGAATTAAAAATAATATTGAAGTTAAAAAGAAAATTGTACAAAAGTGAAATTTATATCTTTAAAAAGGCCTCTTTTTGTATCTTAAGACAATACACACAGCTTTTTTTTATAAGATAATTGTTTTGGAAGATACGAGTATAAATTTCCATAAGCAAGCCATAACGATTATGACTAGACTGAAAATTAATATATGACGCCAAAATTAAAAAATTTTGCTGATATTTCTCAGCAAATATAACGTGATAATTTTTTATTGCAGTTTTTAAAGCTATTAACATTTCTGGTATATATCTAGTTCTGTAGAGTTGGAGAGTTTTTGGACGATTGGTGTGATTTTGACAAGAAACCGTACATTAAGGTGGGTTTACACTCAGCCAGTTATTAGATTCCAATAAGTCACGCATGCGCCGAACGAAGATTGCGCATGCACTGAGAGAGTGGACAATAGAAAGTCCTTGTCTCGACGGGACAAGTATTTACTACTGTATAGTTTCTGCGCATGCGTGGTCAAGCCACTACTGGATGATTTGTAGCTGGCCGAGTGTAAACCCACTTTTAATCGTAGGTCTTACTAAGATTATCTTGCAAAGGTTAAGCCTATATTTGCACTTCATTAAACTTTTTGTTTGAAGTCTATTTTTTGATTTTTGTAATATTTTCTTTCCTCAGATGGAATGTCATCTTTGGTGGTATGGCGGAATATCTCCAGAATTCTTATAATAATATTTTGCAGCTCCATTAACTAGCCGAGTGAAGCATTTGATTCAGTAGTGAATGAAGAGTGAAATTCGTATGATGTTTTGTTTATATTTAACTGTTGCCATTGGAGAATTAAAAATAAGCTCGATTTTTGTACCATGTACGTTAGCGTTTTATATATAGAGATTATTTAAATAAAATACAGTAAAATTCTAAAATATAAAAAGTTACGTTTAATTTCATTGTAAAGCTGTTATTCTTCTGGATAAAACTCTTTACTTTCCAATCCTAAAGCTTCATAGTGGCGCATTACTTTAGAACACACAAGTAGAGAATTAACATAAAACATCTTTCACTATAAACACGCTTTATACTGAATCTAAAATGGGAATGACATAGATATCTTGCCACATGCAAACAATAAAGTTGCGTGGTACCGGTAATTTACATAAAGAACTTTTAACTTATAAAAAGGAAACTACTACTGCTTCACAAACTAAACTCTGGTCTAATCTTAAAGTCTTATATAGTGTTGGCGCCTTTTCTACACAGCCAAGCATCGAATATTCTAGAATAATCGTTGTTACTTCTTTAATACTTCGAATATCCACATTCTGATCACTGTTTACAAAACCTTCCATTTCTCGCCAAAACTGGCGACTTTTCTTAAAATGTCGCCAGATTTTAAGACCCTATATCTCGATAATAGGGAGACGAAGGCATGTGATTTTTGCGTCAAAGAAATGTCTGACTGTGCTCTTTCGATTGCTATTTATTTAAATTTTTTTTCATTATTACATTATTCGTGTGGTTCCCTAGTTAGAGCTAAGAACTGAGAAATTTCTTGAAATCAGGTTTTTACTTAAATTACGCTGGTTAACGGAATGCTCGATTTTTTTCATTTTACAGATGATATAAAAAATATTACTCTATGAAACTCACGCTGTTTATGTGTTGACAATTTAAATTTTAAAAAACACATACATTTTTATTGGTATAACTAAATTGAATTTTCTTCTTTTATTTATTTTCCATATCTTGAGATCACTTTTTCAGACTCGTTGTTGGATGCCACTTCGTGTATGATATAAAAAAAAATTAAATTTAATATGATCAAATGGTAATTAAAATCTGATAATGGTAAAATATTGTATTGTTATCGAGAACCTTCAAAATAGTAAAGCATTGGGAAATTTGTGAATAATTGATTAAATATTCAGTCTTATTCTATTTGTACTTAATTTTTTAAAATTTTCTTTCCAGTTTGCGCATATGTGGTGGAGCAATAGATTTCCCTATCGAAAATGGACTGATGACCAAAGAAAGGCATCTTCTGATCTTAGAAATCGCCCTCGTTTTCGCCCTTCCACCCTCGGATGGATTGACTGCTCTGCAAATGTTGTGGAGATCGATTCCTGATCCCTTCATCACTTTTCCTGAATTGACTTCTGTATTACCTGGAGTACCAAGTCCAAAATTAATTGAAGACATCACCGATTTCACGAAGCAGATCACGGGAGAAGATGTTACTGAAGAATATCAACCTCGAAAGCTGAAACATTATTGCCGAACAACAATTCGGAATATTCTGAGCAGCAGCAGCAACAACAACAACAACATGCTGTTTTCAACTAAAATCAGCGAGCTACAGTTACCGCCTCTGGTAGAATCCTATATAAGACTTCAAAATTGATTTGTTTCATTTTGGTTCTTTGTGGTAAACATTCTTACTGTGGCAAAATTCCCCATCCCCTTTTAGAGACATCCTATTTAATAAGTGTCAATTCAACATGACTTTTGTCTTCTAAAGTAATCAATGTTGTATATATAAAATCTGTAACATTTTTGTGTTCACCTTAAAATAAAGTCTAAAAGCTGTTTTGTACATGATATTAATCATTTTCAGTGTTCTAACTCTTATAAAACATTTTCACAAAAAAACTTGCAAAAGCATCCGATAAATATTCAATATTTCATTTATTATTTTCTAAAAATTAATTTGTTTCCGCAATGCAATCTCTACTATAAAAATGGTTAAAATTTTTCAAAAAAAAAATCATGTCGTATAAAGTGTTTTAAAGATGATTGAAAGTTTAGACGAATTACTCTGGTGAATAATCCTTCTCTGTTAATCAGATCAGCGATTTGATGTTTAGCGGTAGCAAATAGACATTATTAAACAGGTTCTACTATTCTGTGATTTTGTATCGAAAACAATCTGCAATGTGGCGAGGTAACTCATGGTTTTTTTTCACGAAGACATTATAAAAAGTGCCTTTATTATTCGAGTATTTTTACAAATAAATAAATACTTTACCAAAAAGTGGGCTGTATTTTCCGAATATAGAACCGGGGGATTTTTCTTATTTTCGCGGTTGGAACATTTTTATCATCAAATTCGAAACGAATCTTGGAAGAGTTTTTACAAAAACAGCTTTAAAGCTTATTCGGGAGGATCAAAAGTAATTTTGGTTCAAATGCTTTGTAATCCGAAGAGATTTTCTTGAAGATATAATAGATTTTTATTAATATGTTGCCAGCTCTTGTTTTATGCCATCATTTCTGATAATTTCAGATCATAGTAGTAAGCCTGCATTTGCTGATATACATAATGTTTTTCGATTAAAAATTGGAGATTATTATATTTTTCAGAAATTAAAAATTATGCCATTCAAATATATAAAATCATGCAGCAAGTAAATTGTTCCCCAAAGAACAATGAGATGAATGCAAAATTATTGCATTGTATCGTGAAAATGAGATATATACAGTACACTCCCGAGTATCCGGCCGAAGTGCAACCGACTAATAAAAAAGCCGTGTAAACCCGAGTTCTAGGCCCACCAATACCAGAAGACAAAGTTTTTATACCAAAACACACTCTTATAATAAGTATTTTCTCACTTCTTATTGAGTACTGTACCCTCTATTTATCTCAAGCCACGTAGAATGTGAACTCAGCTCTGTGAATCATCAAAGCAGTTGTCGGTAACGTGTCAAGTTAAAATAGAAGGTTCTGTACTGGCAGTTTATATATATTTATATACTGCACTGCATGTTTCAAGAACTTAGTAGAGAAAAAGTATTTTAAAGGATATAAACTACTCATATTTTAACATAAATTCTGCAATCCCTAATTTAAATGCAGGAAACACAAAACATTGATACAAATTGCAGACCCTAATTCTTAAGAAAATTGACTCAAACTGATTTTATTTCTAAATGATGACACGGATATGAAAAGATAACCCTAATATAATAATCAAAACTTAGTTTTTATTTTTGAAAAAGTCCTTAACCCTTAGTAGGCTGATTTACGAAAGTGATTTATTTTTAATATTACTGTGTTTGCTTGAGGGTCTAAATGAAGGGAAAAATAGCTAAAGAATTAGTAGGTAGGTTTTATGTAGGGCGGAATGCCTGAAGTATCAAAATTGATACTCACAAAAATAGCACTAGTTTCTTCAAGTAAAACATGCACTCGCAAAAAATAATTATATCATAGCGAAAATAATATATTCACTTACCTCAAAAGTATTTATATTCTTCAGAAAAAGAAAATATCAAATTTGTATTCAACAAAACTTTTAGTAAAATGTGTTTACTTGTTCACTTTGCCGCGCAAGTAATATGTCATAGATAAAATAAAACAATAATGACATTTGATTTTTTTTTTAAAATTTCGTTGGAAAGAATATTATACAACAGTAAAATACGTACAGCCAACCTATAAAAAAAACTAATAGTAATGTGAACATTCGGTTTAAAAGATTGGTATCAAAATTGAAACTCTAGGTTAATAAGGGTTAATATATGTCTGCTTTTGCATTTTAGCTCTCTTATTTAATTACGATAAAAGAAGACTAGGCCGGATTGTCGCGAAGTGTATTATATTCACAAAAGATATTTAGGGTCTAATGGCAATTTAAATACTAATTGTTTTGAACATAAATAAAAAGGTGATTGTATAGACTTTGATATAGAAAAATAGGATTTCAATAGTTAAATAAACATATTTACACGATCATATAAATACAATATTATTTAAACAATGCATTTGCAGAAGAACGGTAGAAAAGTAACATGAATATATATATTTAAAACAAAACAAACAAGAAAAAAAAATGATGTTTGAAGTCTCTTAAGAGGGGATTAATCAAAATCGTTGACACTCCTTTGCAGATGCATTAGAAAATTAAACATACTGATCTTAAAATTCAACTTTTTTTTCGATCATATCAAAAAGTTTTGAAAAATTACCCTAGATTTGCAATGATTTGTGGCAATAATCAGCATATGGTTCATCTGTTCCAAGTTCTCTCACGTGACCAAGAACCATACATAAGTCAAATATTGGGGAATTTCCCAGCTGTCGGAAGATGACGGGATTTGAGATAATCGATTCTAATCTGGATCCAATTATAATTTGAAATGATGCAAGTATAAATAACCTATAAACTGCTATATTGAGCAAGTTTTGCATTTTGTAGAGGACTCTACAATCCATAAATTATACCAATTCTAAAAGTATTCACATCAGTCAATTTATTTACTTAATTTACGTCTATTTTATCCATGTGTGCGTTACCAAAACTTCAAATTTCTCTCCACATCAACAGTTTCTATAAATTTGAGTTCCAACAGTCAAAATTTCCCCGAAATCTAATATTTTATTGAGCAAACTTTGCTTCCTGTAATTAACTTTCAAAATTTGAAATTTTTTCGATTTTATGAATTATTCAAATGGAAAGGACAATTCAAAATTAAAAATGGGGAGGTGTTTTGATGCTTTATTACACCTTGCAAAACTTTGATAACCGTTCTGTTCCTTCTCTCTACAACAAGTTGGGCCATGGTGGCAAGGTTTTGGAGTCGGAGGGCTTCAGGCTCGAAACCAGATTCCATCGATGAACCTTGGTGTAAGCGGGTCTGGTGCACGCTAAATCTGTCGGGTCCAAACGTCCTCCCACTCGTGTGGAAGTGTGCGGAAGGGAGGTGCCAGACCAGGTGCCGTCCTCGTCATCTGACAGTGGTTCAAAATTAGAAGATCAGTCCCAAAATACCCCTATAGTGTTACTTTAAAACAGGACGTTGATATAACTAAACTCCAGAACAAGCTGGTTTTGTTCAGTGATTATTTTTTATAGCCCTGCAGAATCAGCATCAAACGACTGATGAAAAATGAGGAATTGTTGACGCTTTTGATAAAATTCCTGTTCCGATGGCATTTTTCCAACTTCATCAATCTATATAAAATTAAACTATTTCAATAACAAGCACTCCCCCCCCCCCTTCCTCAAATATATACAAGGAATAACACAAGATAAAAGGAAAAGTAGAGAAAAAAAGAAATAAAAACTACAAACCATCCAGGGATCTCCACAGAGAGTCCCATCGGTGAAGGGGGGGGGGGGGGGGTAATGGGAGTAATCTCTAATCGGAATGCGTTATCAATGCCGGAGTAGTGCAAGGATCCAATGTTGTTCAACATCTACGCTAATGATATTCCCAGTACCAGGAACTGCCAGATCCAAATTTGCACGTATATTTGCTGAGGACATCCAGAATGGTAATGGAACAACTAAATGAATACCTGGACCAATTGGGCCAATGTTCACGAGAAAACAAAAGTTAACGCAGACAAATGTCAAGCCGTGTATTACACCAGGAGAAAAAAAAAGGTTCTGCAACCCACCCCTCCAAAAAAATTATATAAAAGAAAACCCAATTAAATGGAGAAATAATACAGAGTACTTAGGAGTAATACTCAACAAAAAAACTAATTTATAAGATCATATCATGCACGTAAGAAAAACATTTGGCCATGAAAGCAAAATTATACCCACTCATAGAGAAAAAAGCAAAACTCTTTCTGAGAAACAAGCTCTTGCTCTACAAGGCAATACATAGACCCATCATGAGATACTCACCCCCCCCCCCCAGTGTGGGGTGCAGCCGCTGAAACTCACATCAATAAACTGGAAAACCTACAAAATATAGTTGCAAGGCAAATAACAGATTCCCCATGGTTTATCAGAAATAAATATATCCAAAAAGATCCAAACCTTCCCTCCACAATAGAATAGAAATTCTTAGAATTTCTTCTCTAAAATAGGCAGCCATTCTAACCCCACGATCAAAGCAAAACCGACCTACGATCTTTTGAACCCAAATAAGAAAAGACCTCGTGCCCTAATCACTTAATTGAATAGCTGTGCGGCAAGAACCTTTCATGAACTACTAACGGGAAGCATTGGCAAGGACAGAACACAATGGAATTCTTCTACCCCCCCCCCCACCAATTGTGGACCAGGCCTTTTCAGGACTTGTGAGGAAAGCTCATGACAAGATGACAGCCATCTATCTGAACCTGATCAACTGTTACACATAGTTAAACAAATAACTTTTTTCTGTGCTGTTGTATGAAAGAGCATGAATGCAAATGCATATCAGGCGATGAATGAATGATAGTATGCACGAGTATGTCAGGATAATTGTTAATAAACATAATTCTGTCTAGCAATTCTCTAATAATTAATTAACTGTTAATATTCACGATCATAAAGTTAGAACAATAGCAACAAGGCTTTAATTAATTAAAGATTAGCCGTCGGAGATTGTGATCCGTTGAGACACAACCCCGATATCGGGGGTTGTGGTTGAGATCGGGTACCTCGTCTACATACCCCAGCATTCCCCGCCTTTATTTCAAAGATCAGAGGTCAGGACGGGAAAAATCACCGATGTGTGTGTGAGGGGGGGGACAGATCTTGATCCCCCCCTCTCCCCTTTCGACTGAAAGGAAATAGGGCCAGTTACGGGCTTACAATCCTTTGAAAAGGGGCTAGAACTATTTGAAGTTAGTTTTGCAGATCTATTATGGAACTCGGAATGCGAGACTCGCACTTAGTAATAATTTTTCTGTTGCTGTTAGAAGATTAAAGCTACTACTAATAAAAAAATAATAATCGATAAACAAAACTTTTTTTCCCGTAATAAAGGAATAGTTCGATTTAGAAGTTGTTGCTTATTTCCCTTGGATTGACCACCAGTTCAAACCAAGTCCAAGAGACCGGGGAAAGAGGGGTGCAGTAACTTCAGAGGGTAAAGATCCCTGAGCACCAGAGGGCAGAAGTCTGGCTGTCGCTCATATTCGCTTGTTTGCAACCCCTTTTACAGGGGAGGTTTTTTCACACACCTCACAAATAGAACACAGGACAAAGAGCAACCATGCCCGAACCAGGACTCGAACCCGGGACTCCCAGATCACGGGGAAGACGAGCTCCCACTAGGTCAGAGCGCCGGCAGATTTAGAAGTAATCGAGCCTTGCAGTTTAAAAGAATTAAAATAAATTTCCTATTACATGCCAATTAGAAATAGAATTAAGAAAAATAAAAAGCAATTTTGCTATATAGATTTCCCCCCCCCCCATTTATTTTTAAAGATTTTGGAAAAGCGACACGTGTATGCTTTTTTTTTATTCTATTATTTTTCAACCAGTTGAGGTAGAAAGTTTTTTTTATAAGAAATTCTTTATTAAATAAAAAATTGACGGATATACGAGTTTTGCGAGTTAAACTAGCCCTCGATGAATTTCTGCTGGTCACCTCATTAATGCAAAGAGACACTAAATGTGTTTTAAAAAGAACTTTAAACTTTTAAAATAATATATAACAAGATTTTTTGGGTAAATGTTTTGGATGAAAATTTTATACCCCAGTATTATTATTACTACTATTTTGTGGCTTGCTAAATTTCGACATTTAGTTTTATGCTTTTAAAATTTTAACGCATTTCAATATAATAAAGAATGAAATAGCTTTCATTATAAGTTTAGAAAGACAATTGCGTATCTAGGAGCTTTGTTGATAGAACCAGAGTATGAGGGAGGGTAGTGAATTTTATATTTTTGTACTACAGTGAGGATAATAATTTGAATAGTATTTTGACGCTTCTTTGCAGCTATAGAGTTGAAAGTTCATTTGTTAAAACTTTCAACTAAGACTTCAGTATTTTAGCTAATAATGCACAATTCGTATTTGTTTTATCTGTTCCATCTCTTTGCTTACAAAAATACAATAATTAACGATGATTTATTTCTTCTTTGTAAAATATAATACAGTTTCTAAATAACAAAAACATGCTCCAAAAATAGCATTTCTAATGACATTTTGTTACTTTATTAATAAGTGAAGAGAAAATTTGAATTAAATGTAGTTGTAAAAACATTCAATGCAATAATCTCAGCCATTCGTACGGTAGTTGCTTACATTTGACAGTTGCCATTCGACAGAAAGTAATATGATCGATTTCTATGCCACACGTTAATATTTTTATACATAGAAATATATATTAATGTTTTAAATTAATTAAATTGTTACCCAACCACAGTTCCGAAAAGTTTCATATAAGAAAATAAGGATTACAAAAATGCAACTAAGACAACTTTTGAAATTTAGTTTTTAATTAAAAATACGTACATAAATACCTGTTCATTATTTCGTTGTTACGATTTATTTATATCAAATCGGAAATCTAATCATTTTTATCGACTTAATATTAAATCAGTGCTAATTAAAAAGGTGAAATCTAATATATACCAAAATGCATCACTGCGCATTTAAAAAGTTTTCTATGACTGCAAGAAACCATTGGTAATACATACGATTTAATAGCGAAAAATTAAAAGGGTAATCTCCAGAAATAAAAAAAATCACGGCAAATGAGCATCAATTCAGTTGCAACTTTTTTCCCTGCAACTGCTGATGTAGTATGGAAAGTTTTTTTTTTTTTTTTTATGAGGAAAGAGGGGATAATGGCTCAGGTGTCAATTTTGTCATATGACCATGTTCCAAATGTGATTTACGAGTTCACTTTTTCCTACACAATGTCCCGTCTTAAAGCAACACTAGGGCTATTTTGAGACGGACATCGTAATTTTGAGCCGCGGTCAAATGACAAGGATAGCATTTGGGCTGGCACCCTCTCCAAAATTCCACGCCACGTCAGCGGGAGGGCTTTTGGCTCGGATGGATTTAACGTGTACCAGGCCCATTTACACGATTCTTTGGTGGAATCGGGTATCGAACCCGAAACCCTCCGGTTCCAAAACCGAGACCGTACCACTAGACCACGTTAGTCCCATGCGATTTACGAGATCCATCTGAAATAGCATTAATGGCGTTTTAAAATGGGGTGTTAATGCTATAAAATTGTTATTTAGACGAATTTGGGAAAGACTGATAGGCATCGTATTTCACTCTTCTACACTGTACGAACTTGAGAACATTAATTTTTATTAGTATATTTAGTGTGCGCCAGTGCCACAATATAGCGGATCTTCGATTGAATTTGAGCCCACGATCATTTGAAATGAAGTCAGGACCTCACTCGTATCAAAGGCTTTATAGTAAGAAATCCTATTCCATCAGTGATCCGTGTGTGGCCTTGTGTACGCTGAATTCGATTTTGAGATCGAATGTCATTCTGTTAGTAAAATAAAGAAGCTTAAAGATGCTGACTCGGTATCAACCTCGTCATCTGAACGCAGTTCAAAACGACTGCAACACAATAGGATGGTCTCTCTGAAGTTTTCACGCATATTCTCTTATGAACGAGTTATCCCCCTCCCCTCCTCACACACATGAGAAATGTAGATATTGAATAAAAGCCATTAACGCCACTTGGACTTTTATTTCCAGAATTCTGCATACGAGTGTTCCATGTTCCGTAATATCGAGTACGTATTTCGGACGCAGCTTTTTCAGCCGATTGAAGTCAAAATTTGATTTAGAGCTATATATAACAAAATTCATACCAAATTCCTCTCATCTATATCCTTGCATTTCCGAGATAATGTCATTTATATGCAAGGGAAAGTACAAACTCCATTCATGAATTCAGTTCAAAGTTCGTCATAGAACCACATTTTAGATATTGAGCTACGTACTAAATTCTATTTTATCTAGTTCTTTGTTTTGTAAATATCGTGTCTCCTTGGAATCAAATCGGCAAAATTCAATAATTTAAAAAATTCATTTCAGGAAATTTAAGTTTTATTCTTATAGAGCGTTTTAGAATTATCGTGTTCACAACGACAAATAAAATTCCAAAAGTGCTCTTTTCCGACGCGGGGAAATCTAAAATGTGCAAATTTATCAAGATTTCGGGTTTAAACTTTATCACGATTATAGCAATTTTTCATTGTATAGATACAAACCAGTAAGTAATTGATACTTGCGATAAGATAGAATAAATAGTGTTCAACTTACTCAATAGTTGGTACAGCCTGAAGCAATTACAGCCTTAACCCTCGCTGACATGTTTTCCCACAAGTGTATGGAAAATAGACAGTGGCATTTTTTACTACTCGGCTTGGAGAAGATATGCAGATTGCTGCACTCCTAAATTCAACTCTTCGCGGAGGTTTTTAAAGGATTCAAGCCTGGACTCCGAGCAGATTAGTCCAGTCAATTGACCCCATTGCCATCATACCAATGCATGGTAGGCTTCGCAACATGACAAGTGGCGTTGTCATCCTGGAAATAACAATGATCCAACCCGTAAAATTGCCACAGTGTAGAAAGCACGTTGTTGTCTAGAATAGTAGAGTAGGAGTCGCCGTTGGACTTACCATGAATAGAGATCAAGGTTCCCAGTCTGTACCTTGAAAAACCTCCCCAGACCATCATTCCACAATCGCCAAACTTTATTGAAGATGCACTGCATTCTGGTAGAATTGTCTATACATACGTCAAATCCAGATTCTGCCATCCCACTGGTAGGGAACGAATCCTCATTCATCGCTCCAAAGAACCCATTTGCTCTCATCTACGGTCCAATTTCCTTCCATCGCATCGACCGAACAGCGCGGTTCCATTTCGTAATCGAAGGCTTATGGTCAGCCGTGCGACCATGGAATCCAAAGCAAATGTGCTTCCTCGCGGATGCTTGCTGAAACTCCTGGAGCATGCGGGCGATCGGTTTGGTACGGTTTTCCCGAATTTCTTTGGATAGCACTCATCGCTCTTTATTTTGTAGCTTCGTGGAACTGCCAGGTCGGAACATATTCCGACAATTACCACATGCCTTTCGATTCTCAATCACAAAAACCACAATCGATTTTGGAATGTTTAATTCGGTAGATATTCCCTTAAGAACCAACCATTTTTACGATATCCAACAATTATTCCTTTCTCGAAGACAGACAGCTCTGAATTTCGTGGCATCTTGCATGCGACTTATGATAATGTTGTTTCCTACACGATATTTAAATACAGGAGGCGTGACGTATAGCAGGACCGCAGAGATCCTCACTTACATGGATGCCCAAATACTTCTTGGTAAACAGTGTACTTTATAGACGAGAAAGTAAAAAGTCCTTGTGTAGTTTCAAAACACGATGATAATATTAAATTGAATCCAGATATCTCAGTATGTAAGCACATTCTTCCTTAGAATTCGAATCCAAATACCCAATCTTTTTAGGATTTTTTTTTTTTTTTATTAATCATCATGATTTCTGAGCGTAACCTTGAAGAAATTTCTAGAAGAAGAGCATAACGAATTAGTTGAAGCTGTTTTCATCTTGATAAAGCAGTGCAAATTAACTAATTTCCTCTTGGATGTATATTTCGTGATATCTTATACAGCACTGATAAAAATTAAAATGACTTGTGAAGGGTTTAGTTAAATTTTATTTATTCATTCATTCTTTGATGATTGCTTAGTGGAGTAGTGGTTATCTAGTTAGTTATCCTCTTTTTGTTATTTGGCACCATATTGGAACTTATGCATTAGACTACAGCGGAAAATAACAAGGTAAGTTTATTATTTGTTCATAAATATAATGATAATTTTTTATTCTATTAACTTCGATTTGATTTTACGAGTGAAATTTGTGCTATATTTAAAAAGCAGAAGTCGTTATTGAAGGAAATTTTCAAAGAGCGATTTCTCAAGGTGAAGTTTTATATGCAGAAAATGTAAAGTTATCAATTTTTTACTTTTATATTGAATATTTGTGTTGAATTTTGTATTAACGTATTTGTATTATTTTCGCCGAAAATATAATACAAATATATTAATACAAAACACGAACTGATTGGTTAATCAAAATTAATCCACTAATGAATAGCTAGTTTAACTCCTCAACTCTCAGTTAGTTGCATTATTTTGTTACAGATCTTTTGTACTACTTCCTTGCTTTATTAATAATGTTGCTGGAAAAAGATTAGCAAGTATTCTTAATAGATATTGAATGGATACTGGGTCATTGTCCCTCATTTTTTTTTCTTCTGCGAATAAAGATGAGAAAGATTAAGATCTCGAAATGTCTAAGAACTTTGGCTGTCTTTTAGGACTAGGATGCTTCAAATTCTTTTGGGAAAATTATATATCTATCCGGATCTTAGAAAAAGCGTAACATTTTTTTATATGCTGTCGCTTTGCCAGCTAGTACGAGCGGTATTGTGCTGTTACTTTTATTTTGGTGAATTCCTTCGGCTTATGTGCTGTTGATTTTCAGTTCGTGTTGATAGTGTCAGTGTCCTTTG
>JAPMOR010053609.1:30557-40564 GCA_026543865.1 Argiope aurantia | reverse complement strand
GATTTTCCTCAAAATTTGATTGGTGTCTACTCTAATTCCACATCACTTGCGGCATCACGTTTTGAAGAAGAGATCATAAATTCGGTTCACTAATATGGCAAATGTCTGAACCTTCATGGCGTAGCTGTTGAAAAATAACCATGTTTGTAGATAACTTTCCGTATTATTTGACAATTTTTCTTATTCATTTTGTTAACCACTCTTATCTTTTTTTAAAGATCTATAGGAGTTACATTAAAAAAAATACCCTCGAATAACAGTGAACCCTTTTCATCTATCTAAGAAGTGATCTTTTTTTATTTTTATAAATGTATACATATACCCAAGTCCTCACACTTGCGCAGTAAGATGTTGAAATTTTTTGCCTTTCTTTAGTATGTGAACTTCCAAGTATAGCCACGCCTACTCCTGTGTGATTGACATTGTGAGCTCCATCATTGGCTGCCATTTTTCCTACCATATGGCCTGTTCTATAATTAACAGTTCTTTTTAATTCACAATAGTATCAATATGATGTACCAATAAATTAGTTATAAATGTTCTTATTCCGCATAGCATCAAATAATCCTTAACACTAAGTTTTACAACACGAAATATAGATAAAAATAATATCAGTTTGAAAAATCTGGAAATAGATATAAATGTCACCCGATCGATATTTGGGCTTCAGAAAATGCTTTCCACGAATAACATTCGATCGATATCTAGGTTTCAGAAACAGATGTTTTGCAAGAAATAACAACCGATCGATATTTGAAATTCAGAAGCAGATGCTTTTAAATTTCACGTGCAAAAAGATGATAAAATATTTATTACAATAAAAGTTTATCGGAAAGTGAATTTTTACATTTATAATTAATGAAAACATATTTAAATATATGTATTTATTTTTTTTAATCGCTAACTTATAAAATGGTGATATTTCAAAAAATATTTGGAATGTTTTTATTTTTATCTACCAAATGCTATGACAGGTATATCTCGCAAATTCTATGAATTTTGACATTTAATTGCAATAAAAATTTATTAGAAAATGAATTTTTAGATTTATAAATAAAAAAATATTTAAAAATATGCATTTATTTCTTTCAATCGCCGACTTATGAAATTGTTATATTTTAGAACATTTTTGGAATGTTTTTATTTTTATTTGCCAAATGCTATGGTAGATATATCTTACAAATTCTATGAATTTTGCCATTTTATTGCAATAAAAATTTACCGGGAAGTAAATTTTTACATTTATAAATAAAAAAAATATTTAAAAATATGCAATTATTTTTTTTAATCCTCAACTTATGAAATGGTGATATTTCAAAAATCTTTTGGAATATTTTCTTTTATCTGCCAAATGCTATGATAGATATATTTTGCAAATTCTACGAATTTTGTGAGGTATTTTTTATATTTAATTTTAAATTAAAAAAAAACTGTTTGAAAAGGAAATGAAAACATTCTGCCTGTACAAGAGCTAAAATATGCATTCGAATTAAAGCTATTCATTTCGATTTCCTGGGGGGGGGAGGTAAAAATAAATGTTAACATGTTTTGTAAGCTTTTTATTTCTAGGAGAGGAGGAAAATTATGTATTTATTTTTTAATCACCAAAATGGTGATATTTTAATAAACTTTAGGAACGTTTTTTTTTTTAATTAAATTGCCCAAGTGCTATGATAGATATATTTTGCAAATTCTAAGAATCTTGTCAGAGATTTTTTTACATCTAATTTTAAATTTAAAAACAAAATTATTTGAAAAGGAAATGGAAAATATTCTTCATGTACAAGAAGAGCTAAAATCTGTATTCGAATTAAAGCTATTCATTTCGATTTCCTGGGAAATGAAAGAAGCTAAAAATAAGTAATTACAGCGTTTTGCAAGCTTCCTATTTCTAGGATAGGAGAAAGGAGAGGCGAGGCATCATCAAATACAACGTGACCGTCTGACTCATCTATATCGATTGGTTTCGTCAGGCGGAGATCTTTTCTGGGAAACCTGTTGAAACTGGAGGATAGGAGGGAGCAAATTTCCAGGGCACGAAGATAGGAGTGTGCGGAAATATTGATTTTATGTTGGGTGTGGGAAAAGTGCAGTCAACCGGAAATTTCAAACCTGTTGAAACTGGGGGACAGGGGAGGGAAAAATTCTCAACCCCCGGTATTGATTGTATGTTTGATGCCGAAAGATTGCTCTGGGTGGATTTTATTTGAGTTCCAATGCAAAGATAATTACTGCATTTTGAAGCTACATCTGGGAAAAAGAGGATAGTAGAACTTATTATTCTGAAACGTGAAGAAAATGGAAATTTCGTCAACATCTGATGTTTCGAATTTATATCTCACATAGATGTGAGAACGTTTGATTCTTAAAGCCGGTTTTAAAATGCATCGGACTACATGTGGTAGTAGCTAATAAAAGCGCACCTTTCAGAAATTTTTAGGTAGATTCCTATAGGAAGACTACCTATTACAATAGTTCTCATAACGCGACTTTAGGAAAATTTCTTCAGATCTTTACCTAATATGGTCCCCTTCAACAGGTTTCCCATGTCCCGAATATAGTCCCTTCGCATGTATACATATACATGTAATGATATTTCAACTCTAATTTCAATTTAATTAATTTCCAAGATTTTATCTTAATTTGGTCCATAAAAACTTTATTCTAAAATTTTCTCTTATTTCTTGATCCAATTCCACTTTCTCTACTTAATTAATTCAAGAGAAGCTTTATAAAATTTCTGAATCGACAAAACGCCGATACTTTCACACGCTCGGCGTGAAGGGGTAAAAAACTGTCCAGTAAGCACATTCTTTTTAAAAGATCCCTGTGTTTCCTTTACATGTGATTGACATGCGTCAGAAATCCCTATGAGAATCTTAATAATATATTAGCACTATAAAATAATATTTTCCCTATCCATATCTCATGTTATATAAGAGGAGGGATAATTTATTTCTCTCTTCTTCCCCACTTCTGTTTTTGCAACGCGCTGTGGCGGACGCACAATGTCCGCGTCTTTGCTTGTAAATAATAATGCTTTCCCGATGGATTAAAAAGAACTTAAAAATGTAAAAAGTCTCTTCACTGTCTTCAAATTGAATTCTGCTTCACAACATGTTACATATATATGCGTATAACGCTTTTCTGTTCTGTAAACAAGATAACTGCAGTAATTTTAGAAATATAGTTAAAGGGCCATCTAGCTCAAAAGGGGTGGAAATAATGTGTGTGAGGGTGAAATTTGCATTTCGATATAACTTCTTTAATATTGAAGAAAAAATTAATTAAATTAGCGAAATTAGTGCCTCATTAAGAGGAACAATTTTTGTATTTAAAGTTTTTTGATGACTGCAATATCTTAAAAGTTCGGGTCTAAAAAGTGATTTTCAGACCCTAATTTTGCCTGAAATTAGATTCATGTAATATTAACTTAGATGAAAAGGAATCTACCTTTGCCATTCCAGCTTGCCGAGAGGAATTTTTTATATTATACACGGGGCTAATATAATCACTTGAAGAATGATACTATAGAGAAAGAGTAGCACAAACGAATCAAAATCACAATTTAATATATTGATATAAAATATTCTTAAAATAATTTTAAAAAATTGTAAAAAAATATGGAAAAATAATTTTTGTATTATAGCATTTTCAAAAAGTATGGTGAAAAAAAATTCGCTTAATTTTTAATTACTTAAAATTCTAATTAAATGTTTTTAAACATTTGCTTCGAGGTGTACATTCTAGCAAAGTGTTTTTGAGTTATCTCGTTCATAGACAGGCATAATTCCTAAATGTATTTTTTAGGGCTTACGGAGATTTGAAAGGTTTGTATCGAGATATGAAAAATCTGGTTTCCAGATCTGCGTAAAATCTTGACAAATCTAGGGTACGAATTTTTTGACGATTGCAAGACATCTCTATACTTTGTATATGAGAAAATAAAAAGGATAAGTTTATGAGTCTAAGTCCAAGCTTCTCTAGAAACATGCTAACACAGATTTCTCGTCTGCAGATTAAGTCATTAGTGTGATTCAGTTTAGAACGATGTCGAGATATCTTCTTTTATGAAGAATAAAATATTACTTTTTTACCGTTGTGATAAAGTTTGAAAACTTCAAGCCACTTTCAGAAAATGCCCAACCACTGGAGGGTCCGAATTAGTAAAGTATCCGATTATAGAGGTCACGTTAATGTTGTAACAACCTGCAAAGATGTGTCTTCCTTATTCTTATTTAAGTTTAGTTTTATTAAAGCCCCGTTTTTAAAGCAACACTAGGGCTAATTTGAAATTGACTTTGTAATTTTGAACCGAGGTCAAATGATGAGGGCAACACCTGAGATAGCACCCCCTCTCCAAGCTTCCACATTATACTAACGGGAGAGTATTTGACTCCGAAGGATTTAGCGTGTTTCTAGAGAAGCTTGGACTCTCCCCCAGGCCACCGCGGCCCGCATTCTTATTTAAGAGAGTTGAGTAGATAAAATTAGAGAGAGTTATTAGATAAAAAATTATCTTCATCTTTTCCTTCATTATTTTCCCCATTTAATAGTAATATGTTACCTACTAAGTAAATCCTTTATTTATCTAAACAGAACTACTTATTAAATAATCTCATTGCAATGTTATTATTTTATTCACCTGTATGTCCGAAGGTTAAGAACCTTGAGTTCAAGAACTCCGCTATACTCCCCTCAGATCGACAAATCAGTAGATAAAATTTGGAACCATATCCATCAACGAGTTTGTCATCTGTATGTGCGTAAATGCGGCAACTGTAAAAACGCAATGACTTAAATAGATGAAATTTAGCATGTGGTTTTGTGTCTGAAATTGTAGTTTTGTATCAAGATTTGATTTTAATCGGTGTGAAAGCAAGTGTCCAAAATGCACATTCGATTTCTCGTATTTCCTTTTTTTTTTTTTTTTTCCTCATTCTTCTGAATAATAACCATACAGATTTACAAATTTTTAAAATTGTAAAACCACTCTATAAGAATTTTTTTTCTTTTTTTCTTTTTGCACTTAGAATTGAAATAGAAAAGTACTTATAACCTTTTCCCGACAAGCGTTTCCTTTCTAATTAGAGAATTTTTTTTTTTTTTCGAAAAATAATGCGGACATTTATTGCAAATTCTTACAAGAAATTCCCACCCTCACTAGAATAGAACTCTATTCTAACGAAGAGAAAAAGTTATTTTTAGTTATATTTAGTTATTTTTAGTTATTCAGCTCGATATGTTTTTCTTTCAGCTTTAGTTCTCAATAAAGAAATTCAAATATTTCTTTAATTTACAAAATGAAGAAAAATTGATTTGAAACATTATTTCGTTGGCTGCCCTGTTTAATTTTACTGAATATTATTCCACTTTTTATCAAGAGTAATGGAATATATTATAAGAACTATGTTTTACTTAATAAAAAGGCACAGCTATTTAAAAAACTGCCTATCAAATAGAAATAAAATCAAAATTTTCAATAAATGATTTTATATTAAAACACCAATTATATCTAATAGAGTGGCAATTAACTTTATACAGCTGAAATAAAATCTCTACTTTATAAATTGTAATTTTGGCCCAGCTTTAACTAGCTTTATTTTGCAAAAGACTTCAAAAAGGATGACCGAACTGGTACTTGCTTTTCAAACTCTTACGCCACACCAACAGGAAGATATTAAATGAAGGCACTTTCAGTATGCGTGGCGAAATTGTAATGATATTTTAAAATCTAATTTAAGTCTTAATTATTTCCCAATTTTCATTTGAAATTAACCCATAAAAGTTTCGTTCTAAAATGTTCTCTTATTTCCTCATCCATTTCCAGCTTTTTATTTAATTAATTTTACACATCTTTTATAAAACTGCTCGTCTCGGCATTTTCTCAAGCTCCGAGCATAAGGGATAAAAATCATTAATGCTTAAAACATTCTTTTAAAGATACTTAAGATACCCTTACCTCAACGGACCCGTGTCAAAGAAATCCCTATCAAAATTTCATGGTAAAATGACTGAAGGGGAAATTTTCTCTCTCTCTTGCTCTTGTATAGCGATGTCAGTAGATGTCAGATTTATCATCGCTTCTTGTACATAAAATGCCTCCCGTAGTGAAATAAATCAAAGTTTTAAAATTTGAAAAGTTTCTTCTATTCGGTTGCACAACTGCTAAAATATGTTTACATATATACATGTATGTGTTTACATGTATGTGTACAGATAGATTTCAAGTTATACAGTAAGTTAAAGCTATACTTTCATAAAACTGGAAATTATTAAATTATTATTTTGGGAAATTAATTTGATTTCTGAAAAAATAAGCCATAGTTAGCGAATGTAGTTTTTTCCAGTTTTTATATTCTGTATACTTTAGCAAAACTTTATCCTTAACTCTTTCAAGGGCCACGGAAAGTCCGAAATCATCAATTTTTGCATGAAGTTATGCAGATTGGCGCATGGTCGGATAAATTTTTCTAAAAGACAGAAAGTTAGATTTTTCAGTAACTTATCTCACACAAAATAGTGTGTCGTGATTTGTCACTTAATTATTAATTAACCAAATTAATTAATTAATCAAATTAAATTCATCTTATAAGCTTAATGAATAATTTTTCTTAAGCCAATCTTACTTCTAAAAATATTTTAATATACCATAGATAAAAAAATAACCTTTTAAATGGTTAACGAAGATATATGGATCTCGAAAATAATTAAGAGTCATAAATTTTCTCCTAAATATTTCAGATATAATATCATGCAAAACAAAAATTATAGGCTATAACTGTATAATATTAATATAAATCACAAGAAAAATCTATACTTTTACTTTGAAGTTAACCAAATTTCCCGTGTTTTAATTTGTGCATATTTTCATCTTTTAAACAAATTTGCTTTTCAATGTGTTTCTTTTTTAAAAAAAGAGCTAAATAAAAAGAAAATAATTAAGAATTTTTCATGTTTGTTTTTTAGTTTGTAAAATATTCATATTTGAGATTTGTGCGGAAGCAGGAGTGAATCAAAAGGAATGTTTAGCTAACATTTTTTTTTTTTTTAAAAGAAAAAGCTAACATTCTTTTAACTTGCTATAAAAATTAAGAACTGGTTTTTCTATGAAAATAGAGAAACTGTTTCTTCAAATAGAGACGTAATCCAGGAGAGAGAGAGAGAGAAAAAAAAAGAAGAAAGAAATGGCAATGAATGGTTTAGAAACTTTTCAGTATTAATTAAAATCTAGCTTTTCAATTTTTATTTTCAAAAAAAAAAAAAGGAAAATTTTTTATTTGAAAATAAAGACTATTTCTTCATTTATGGAGTAATGAAGAGTAGGTACACAATGTAAACAATGGTAAATAAATAAATGTATAAATTAAAATTTAAACAAAAAAAAATTGTGAGAGAAGTGAGGGAAAAGATTTAAATCAAACATATAAAAACAGTCTGTCTAATTTAATAGGTTGGAAGGTCATATAATTAAGCTTAAAAGATTTCACGCATTATGCAAAAAATAGAAATGAAACAAAAAAGAATATTTCATTGACGCAAGTGATGTTTCGGTGTTCTGCGCTGTGATAAAGTGGTCACCAGCACCCCTACATCATAATTTGGAATAGTTATTATAATTTGTAAGTTTAGGGAAAGATTAAAATTAATTGAAACTAGTTCAGACGATCGCAAAAAGCTCTAACGTCATGGAATTTAGAAGAATTGTTAGATTAATATTTTTATAATATAATTATTAATATAAAATAATATTTTGATTACGTATGGGTGAAAGTGAACTTTAATGGAATTACACTGCACGTGCCGTTTATTATGGGGACTGATTTAGCTATTTTGATTAGTTATTTTTGAAAAAATCCAGACATTTCATGCGTTGTTATCTGACGCCGAAACAGGAATAATTTTGAGAGATTTTAATGCACCACATTGACATCAGAATTAGTAAATTTTCAGACTTTTTACAGATGGGAAATTAATGTAGGAGTTGTCGATTGCAGCTCTAGGTCTTTTTCTAGAGCTGTGCATAGCCGGATCATAAGCTGACATTTGAAGTAACACGTTATGAGGTAATTTTTCGAAGAACTTAATTGATGTTCTTTTAATAAATTCCGGTATTTCATTGACTGTGTACCAGAAGAGGAAAAAAAAAATTACAATACAATACAAGTTCGGCAAATATACCCTGATATCTTTTACTTATTATTTTGATAAATTAAGCCAAATGAATGAAATCTTATTTCCCATCAACTACAATCTTCCAAGGAGGAAGAACGATAGTATAATTTTCATTTATTGATCAAAAGAGTCAATTAAAAGCGAAAACAGATTCTCATTTTCTCTTCATACATCTAAAGAGAATAATGGAGATTAAGTTGGTTAGCATGAATTCAAATTTCTGTATTTTCTATTGATAAAAAATATGAATGTTTTTGAATATAAAAAAATATGTAGCGAAATTTATTAAAATGCCTACAGAAATTTAAGCAATCAACTGAGAAAAATGGAATTTTGGGACATTAATTTTTTTACAATATATAATACTAAAATACTCCCCAGTGCGCGAAAAAATCATCAGGTCATTCATTTTGAAACGAGAAACGCGGGGGCGGCAACCAACGCTTAACGTATCCCCTCAAAAACTGACGACAATATGGCGGCAATAAAAGACAACGCTTATTTTCATCTCTTCCCCATCCCTGAGCAACCACCACCTGTCTGCCCCCCCCCCTTCAAAAAAGCTTGGGTTCGAATGGGAGTGATATTTCGTTCTCTCCAGACCAGTTCGGTGCCGCAATGCTGCAAGGAATATTCCATTTTCATCTCAACCCACGCATGCAAGTGGTTACATCCGGAATCAACCGTTCATTTTACAGAACCGCAGATCCGATTTAGAATGAACGATTTATTGCTAATTCACTTTCTAATAGTAACTGACTAGTTATGTGAAAAACACTCAGTTAAAATATTAAAAAAAAATTAAGTCGTTCAGTTACCAAATTGATCATTTTATTTTGCAATCGCTCGCAAACGAATAATTTGGACTGGTTCATTTTCGAAAGAAAGAGTAAGTTCATCCGTTCGCGAACGGTTAAAATGGACTCTTCCGTTCTGGAATTATCGATTTGGTTTCACCTCTTACCAAACCGGTGCTTCCCGGATTTATTGATTTAGATGCCAAAATTTGATGTCGCGCATGCCCAGTCATTCTCCATTATCCTCGGAAGCGCTTTGAGAAGGGAAGACGGGGAGAAGGGTATTTTGTTACACAAAAACACCGGGGAGGCCATTGTATGGACTGAACAGTTCTCCTCCTTCCGCCATTTTCTTTTTGGGCTGTCGAGGGAAAGAAAGAGAAAAGAGGGGTGGAGATTTCTGATTTGAATCGTTTTTATTATTATTATTCGCTTCGTTTACTTCGTTTCTTTTCATTTACAGCTTGGGAATTCTGTTCTAATGAAGACGGAATTTTTTTTAAATTAATGAAAGCTCACATTTTTGACGTATAAATGTCGTTTGACAGTAATAGATCTTCGGCAAATTTTTTGAGTGAGGCTCGTAAAAATACTTTTATTCATCATTTATTAATGATTATACAAGTATTTCGTTTTCTGAGATGCTGTTAATTAGCTTTGAAAGATCTTATAATTTAAAAGGGACTAAAAAATAATGCAGTATTTATCTATATTATCTTTCATTTGTCTATTGCAAAGAACAAGCCAAGACTTGGCGGTAGGAACTTGTATTCATATTTTGTGTTATTCGGAGCGGCAGTGATTCGTTGAATAGATTTATTTTTTAATCTTGGAGAATGGGATAATAACAGTGTCTATGTTCCTCTGTAATTACATATTTGATCGACCCCCTAAAAATGTGTCCAGCCTGGAATTTTGGGAACTATAGTAACGTATTATTTTCCATGTAGGATAAAATATACTTTTTTAAAAAATATTTTAATATCATATTGTTTATATGTAAGTATAGTAAGGTTATATAGGTAAGTATATTAA
>JAPMOR010053609.1:12695-30547 GCA_026543865.1 Argiope aurantia | reverse complement strand
TTAATTAAATTTAAAATACGTCATATTCTTCCAGATTTGCAATACTATTATATTCTACAATTATGCTTAGGAAAAATTATTAAATTAGGAAACTGTTTACAACCTCAATTTTAAAAAACGTTTAGCATCCAATTAATGAATATTTTACTACTGAACAATTCATTTATTTATGCGGTGTTTCTAGTTTTTATTTCCAGTATTCAATATTATTTGATACAAGTTGGATTTTGCAAAAAGTTTTCTAAGATAAATAATTGTACGTTGCGATTTTAATGAATGGCACCACTTTCAATCGAAAATGAAAATTTTTTAGAACTCTTGAAACTTACTCGTAAATTTCATATTTGAAATTTATTATTATAAAATAATCACTAATATAATTAAAACCTTAATTTGTCTGTCGACGTTAGAATATATATGTTTTGATAGTTAATACAGTATATGTTTTATATTCTAGTCTTGGCCAAATAAATATTAGCATCCATTTCGTATCATTATGATAAACATTTATTAAATTTATATTTTTCCCATGATTTATGTGTGTGTGAATTGCATCTAATTATATAGCACATTCAAGCATTTTATAATTTTTTATTTCGGATGGAAAATATTAATTGCAACAATAAATAATTAAAAAAAATGTTCTGAAATTAATAAATTACTTTTTTTAGCTGAAATTAACTGATTTGAAGGATACATTTTAATTAATTTAATTTCAATTGTTTTATCATCATTGCATGAAAATTTTCCATCCAAATTAGGCGATAAATTTATTGGCTCTACTCAACTTATAAAATCACTTTTATATTTCGAAATCATGTAATTTTTCATAACATATATTTTATGATTAATAGAATTAAGTTGTTTACTAAAGTGGCAAGATCCTTTAATTTCCATTTAAACGCAGAAGTTAGAATAAGACAGTACTGCCATCTATTGATAATAAAGTAAAACTTCAATTCGGTTTTATTTTTCTTATTATGCAGATGATAGAGGGCAGCCCAATGGATAATCGTAATATCTAATAGTTAAATCTTTAATTATTATCACATTCTGAGCAATATGTATTATCCGAGGAATATTGTTATGTTTTTGATTTTTTTTTTGTCTGAGTGTTTTCTTTTTTTTTTTTTCATGTAGAAGATATTAAGGAAACTTTTGCAAAATAAACTTATATTTTTGGAAAACAAACAAAAACAAAGAAAACTCTAAATAAAATTCAAAAAATAAAAATTAAGCAATAATAGGCATGTGGCTGTAATAATTATTAATAATAAATTGTTTAGAGACTAAATAAAACTGTGGAAAAGTCTTAACCATGATTTTTGAAATCAGTACGGGGTAAAACAATTAAAGTGACAATTAATAGCATATCTTAACCTAAATGCTCTAGCTGATAAATATAATTATTTGCTTCTTACAGAGAATTGCACTTTATTTCAAACAAATCGTAGTGATTTTTTTTTTTTTTTTTTTTGCAAAGGTATTTTTACTAATAATTTTCAATATTTGAAAGTCAAAATGAATAAGAGAATAAACATGATATCATTAAAGTTTACTTAAAAATTGTTTAAATCGAATGTGTTTATTTTCACTAATTATAAATGAATCTTTTTCTATTCATTCATTTAAAGGCTTTCAAAAATTTGATTTTTTATTTTTTTATTTTTCCCCCCTTACAAAAATAGTTCGTGGAAGTTTATCACGATCTAAAAGGAACTGTGAGTAAGAAAAGTTTAAAAGATCTTATTTAGCTTATGACTAAACAAGATCTTTTAAACTTTTATATCATCATGTCTAAGCCTTTCGGCTACGATCGAAGTCTATTTTTTAACCCATACGAAGTTTAAAAATATGACGAATTCTGAAATAAAGGATAGTTTTGTATATTTGTCATTCATTCCGGAGCTCTTCTGCATTGTAGTTTAATCGTTTTCTTATGCGCATATTACTATGAAAAGGATATAAATCTTATGATTTTGATTGTTATCGCATTTTTCCAAAATAATTACACATTGTAATCAATTTTAAACTTTCTGAATATGCAAAACATCGTGTTGTTTCTGATTAGTGTAATACCAGAATGAATAACTCCATAAATAATTTTGTCCACATTATCAGATGTTTATTATTGAAACTACGAAAACATGAAGGTCAACTCTAATTATTATTCAACTGAGCACTACCAAAGACAAATACCCAAACATAGAACACGCTAGATAATTTTGCCACGCTTTAAGATACTAATTATGGAACCACCAAACCTACGAAGGACAATATAGAGATTATAATTTACCAACAATGGCAAATAAAAAAATTTTAATAGTTTTTTCCTACCAAATCAGACATTATATTTAAAGGTTTTTTGCTTGGAAGATAATCAGAATTAATTTGACATAAATCATTCAAGCTGGAAATTTCATAGTATGTTGTTATGCAATTCATTTTGATCGTAGCTTGATTCTATCGTCCGAGTGTTTTTGTTGAGCACAAAATATTAATTTGTACCCTTCAAATGCTGTACAAACAAAAAGATTTATCTACAAAAAAAGGCTCGTTTAAGTTTTACATATCTTAACCACTAAAAGAAAAATTCTCTTAAAAATCGAAAGGCAGCGATAGCGATAAGCAATAACTGTCACTCACCATGTGGTATGCTAATGACTTAGATCCAGCAGCGCTGAACTGACCGCAAAGGGGGAAAGCAATCCCTTTGTCAAAATCCTGACACTTTTAAGAATAAACCTGTTATTCAGACGTGCCGCTATCGGTAAGTATAGCGATCTGAACGCCGCCGACAGGAGGGTTAATCTTTCATATTCGGAATGAAACATTTAACAAGAAAGTTACAGGAAATTAATTGCCCCACATTCAGATGTGGGTAATTAAATAAGTATTAATAAATACTAATTTTTAAAAAGCTTTTTTAATCAATGACACTGAAATATGGAAAAAAAGTGTTTCACATCGTTTAATGAAACTGCTTATACTTCATCGCACGGAAGCACACAAAGAATATCACATAAGAAAACACAAAATTGTTACATTCCTTATAGAGACATAAAGTTAACACCATGGGTATTAATTACAAAGTTTCAAGTACAAAAGAATCTGATGTTATTATATTCTATAAAGGGATTGAAGGATCTGTAACAGCAATAAAAATACTTTTAATAATGTGATGCTAAATAACAACCAATTTTTTTCAATGAGTTATTAACACAAAGCGTGCTATCAAATAAAAATATATCCTTCCTGCTACTGCAATCTCCATTGGCGTATATCTCCATATAATTGGCGAATTTTAATTATTCTTATATAAGGGGTTTCCCCAACCAGTAATTCAGTCATCCTATATGTGAAACAGTAAATTACTGTCAATTCGAAAAAATAAACAATCACTCAACTAGCCATCGAAGACAATAGCAGATTTCCACCTAAGCATCCACTATTTGGAAATAACTGACGAGGAAGCTGGATTTAAAGGAGGGCCCCAAGAAAGCCATTTTAAAAATATATTCAGCTTAACTATCAAATAAATAAATATGTAAGAAATATTGTTTAATTATAAAATATGAAGACGACAGTGTTCGCACACTTTGAATTATGAAAATCATTAATCTAATCATTAATAAATAAATTTTTTTATAATATATTGGAATATTAACAATTAATTAACTCGTTGCATTTATTCCATCTAGGCAGGTCTATTAAATAATAATTTTTATGACTATTTTTATTTGAAATATAATAAATTTGAAATATTCTTTTATAATTATTAAATTCATATAAATAAAAAAAATCATTAATTAATAAATATGGTTCATTTAGTAAGAGTTTTCCAACTCTAGATAATTTTATCTACGATATGTACGCTAAAAAGAACAAAAACGAATATATTTTATCAAAATTATTTAAATAAAAAAATAAACTAAAATATACCATTGATCAAGTTGACTAAGTTAAAATATGAAATTAAATTGACCAGTCATTAAAAGGGAGGCCTCACAGCAAGAATTGCCTTCCAGAATTTAACTATCAATTAATTGATTAATAGAAATAAGTTTTGAATTTATATCAGCTACCCACTTGATGGACAATTTGAGAATTTTTTTTCCGAAGATTCACAAATATTGATAATAATGAATTACGTATTAAACCTAAAAGTAGGAAGCTATGAAAAAAAAAATACACTTCCTTTATTACTTCATTTATTCCATTTTATTAAATTTAACTTTTTCACATTTGAAACATTGGAATTTTTTAATCAATTTTTCGCTCATATCTAGATTGCTAGAGTTTTGAATAACTACATACATTTGCGATAATATTACACTTTTCATATATATTCAGAATTTAATTATCAATTAATCGATTAATAGAAATAAATTTTGAATTTATATTGATGATACCCTTTAATGAACATTTTGAGAAATGTTTTTCCAAGATTCCATAATACTGATACCAAAGAATTACATTTTAAACCTAAAAGTAGAAATTGATTAAAATAAAAATCTGTTCTTTAGTATAATTGTAAAAGTGGTGTGCTTTTAAAAACAATATTTATCCAATTTGCCTTATTTTTAATATGTCCTTTTTTCTTTTATAAATCTTATTGCAAACTGAGATCAACTTAAAAATCGTGTAAAAGTTCTTGTTAATTTGGCATCATACTCTTTCCCATTCTACTTCTTCTAAATGGTCTTCTTTAGCAGATGGTTTGATGCGAGGATTGATTAACCCTCTCCCAACCGGGTCCAAAATCTCGGCATCTTTTTCAGAATCGTCTTCATCAACAGGTACAAAATCACGTCGCTTGTTGTCACGATATTTTGGCAGATATTTCCGGATCTTATCCCAAAAGGGGCTAAATCTGCCCATCCCTTCTTTCACATCTAACTCGACCCCAACGGTGCCTCCTTGAATGACATTATGCAGGTGCTTGGAGATTCTAGGACCTACGTAGCGGGGACTGTCCGGATCAGGGCCCTTGGAAAACACCCGGATGGACCGGGGTATGACGATGTGGGTTGGTTCGTCCTTGTAATCAATTTCATCTTCTTTTAAGGCAGTGGAAATGCATATAACAACCAAAATATGCAACGAAAGTGTCAAGTATCTGAAGGGAAAAAAAAAAAGAAAAATTAATTTACTCACTCTTCTACAAAAAGTTTATCAAAAATAAACGTATATAATAGGAAAAAAAATATGACGATATGAAAGTATGAAAGATTTGTAGTAAAGTTAGTGAGAATAAATTGCGTCCGAAAAATAATCGATTTCCCCTCCCCTTAATTGTCCTCTGTAGTTTAGCAAGCGTAAGTGGCACCAGGGCATAAGGTCCTCTTCCCTATTTCACAATCCCCCCGGGGGGCACCTCGAAATGAGGATGAGATGTTTCCTGTATGGTGGTTGGATCTCGCCACCCTGGAGGGTACACTAATAGGTGGGGGATCTGACTCCTCCAATCGATGACGGGACGTACTTCCTTCGGGGAGGGTTGTACCGTGGCCGGTGGCAGCCCTTAGGACTCAACCACAGTTCCCGCCAATGTTGCTGTTGCGGCGGTCCGGTCATTCAGTTTTTATGGTTTAAATCCGTGTGCTTTCGTGGAGGGTTGGAGAGTTAGATGGTTGACTTCCCTCTTTCACATCCCATCGGGGGGCAATTCGAAATGAGAACGAGAAGCTTACGGTATAGTGGTTGATTCTCACCTCCCTGGAAGGTACACGAAAAGGTGGAGGTCTAACTCCTCCCATCGTTGAGGGGAAATATTTCCTTAGGGAAGGGTTGTACCTTAGCCGGGGATGGTCCTTAGGACTCAACCACATTTCCAGTCAGTGTTGCTATTGCTGCGGTCCGGTCATTCAGTATTCATATACTGTGTGTCTTCGTACGGGTCGGAGAGTCTGTGATATGAATTAGAGATGTT
This sequence comes from Argiope aurantia, assembly GCA_026543865.1. Classification (NCBI taxonomy): domain Eukaryota; kingdom Metazoa; phylum Arthropoda; class Arachnida; order Araneae; family Araneidae; genus Argiope; species Argiope aurantia. The sequence goes on along the minus strand of JAPMOR010053609.1, from coordinate 24,615 downwards.
ATACCAAATTTCACCAGTCAAGTTCAAAACGCTTATGAGTTGACTCCCTTTCTCACAGAATTTGCTTAAAAAAGTGATATAAGAGCACTAAGATTTTATTTTCATGTCATTTCTTAAGATTGGCTTCCGAAGTGTTTGCCTCCCTTGTTTTTCCGTTGTTACGCCACTGATAAGATTATAAAAGTTTAAAAAGTTTCTTCTTAAAGAAATATAACCTCAATTATCATTCCAAAGAATGTTAATTGCTTATTCAAAATTCGAGATAAAATTTTCTGTTTGATCGTCCTTGTGTACATGAATATGATGACTCACTGACTCACTTATCTAAATGGATGACATTTGGTTTATGGTTTTTAATCACTTATATTGAAAATTCATGAAAATTTTTGAACCAACATGTCTAATAAGTTTCTGTCTGTTCAGTTCAATTTCGTATGCATGTGAATGTGTCTTTACAATGTTTTATTTTGTAAATAGCATTTTCCTCCTCTCATTTTAAAGTTTGCCCTTTGTCTGTTTTTGTTTTGTCAGTGCTTTTGTCATGTGCAATCGAGCAATTTGTGGGTCTTTGTGAGCAATTTGTAGGTAACTCTTTTATCACCAAAAGAAGTCAAAAAGGCATCATTCTTTTCTAGAAGTATGATTTGACTGCCACTTCATATCCGTGACAATGCTTAAATAAGTTTCAAAATTATTATTATAGGAGCATGGAGTGGTGTGCGAATGCGAAAATTTAAAAGTCGAAGAAAGAAAGTGAATTTAACATCAAATTTGTAGAATTAAAAGTTAGGCCTAAAAATTCCATCGGTAAAGGAGACCTGTGCTTATTCGATTCTTTTTTACCTAATCGTAAGCGAAGTATAGAGAAAGTATAGTAATCGTCAAAAAATTCAAACTCGAGATTTCGACGAAATCTCCAAGTTTTAGATCTCCTTGAGTTCGAAAAAACACATTTTTGGGAAATGCCTATCTGCGTCAAGAATAATTTAAAAGCGCTTTGAGCTAAATAGATGAAATTTGGTAGACAGTCTTTACATTTAATTTAGTTTTTTGCAAATTTTGAGAAAAATCTTTTCAAAGGAAATCTGTCTGTCCGATTGTTCGAATATTATTTAACACAATAACAACAAAACGAAGAGATCTAGATGGACTAAATTCGGTACACAAATTTAGCATTTATAAAGTAGTAGAAGAAAATCTAACAAAGGGCAATCAAATTTTGAAGGATATCCAAAAAAATTGTAAAAGCGGTAACTCAAAAATACAATAACTTAAAAGTATTTAGTATGACATTTTGTGAGTATAAATGTAGTTCTGGGTCTAACTTTTGTTTCAATCAGTTAGGTTGATTTTTTGGTTTTTTTGGCGCAATAGTAATCAGTTAGCAGAAACGTGTTTATTTAAAACACCAATTCAATTTTCGGATACTATTAACCGCATGCCAGTTATTAATAGCCAAAAAAAAAAAAACCTCGAAATTTTCTGCCGGGGTTCGTTTGGATAGTGGGAGTGATATGGTGTAAAGAACGCTCAATCAGCAGACGGTAGTAGAAAATAAGACAACGACGTTTATTTACACGAAGACACACAGGACAGCACAAAGCGACAACTATATACAGCACAGAAGACGATTATCTTCACCCGAGACGTGTAGCATACAACAACTCACACAGCAGCATACAACCAGAATCTACTGCAGACAGTAGCGCACAGCTCAGTTCAGCACGAGCTTGACTCAGTCGCTTTCGACTACACCGCCTTCTACTTCTCCGACTCCGACTCGGATTACTGACTTCACTGTCTTCGACGACTCTGTGGTCTCTTCTTCGACCACTCCGTCCACTCTGACTACTGGCTTTACTCGCCTGCTCTGGCAGCTGTGGACCCTTTTATAGGTCTCAGGAGGCGGGGCTAGGAGCCTCTCAACCAATCAGGAACGTTCGAGGCGTATCTCGGTTCCTACTGGACGGATCGGGAAAATTCTCGAAGTTTCGGGTATTATCTATTTTGGCGCCAAAGTCTACAAATTCGTCGCCAAGTCGCCAAATGATCGCCAAGTTTGTCGCCAAGCTCTGGGACCTCCGACGCGCTAGTCCCGTTCAGATGACTGTAAAACTTTCTTTCTATTGATGGAACAAACTATGCTGGGAAGCCGAATTGCAGGTTTGTAACAGTATTACAAAATAGATTGGGTAAAGATACAGGATTCACACCAAAGGTTAGCATTTCCTAACTATTGCACGCCAATCCTCGTAAAGCTTTGTTTGGAATAACACTTTTATAAGAGTAAAAGAAAGATTTCCTTTTTTCAATTCCTACTATTAGCTCACACTCTCTCTATATATATATATCTTCTACAAATTTTCAAACGTTAATAAAGCATTTTTTATTCATCCACTCAAGTTCAAACACATTTTTTTAAAACTTGTAGTGGATGACACTTGATATTAATACAGTTTTCTTCAAATATTGATTAATTAATTAAATTTGTCCAGTAATTTCTATTTGGTCGTCAAAGTCGCCAAATCCATCGCCATGTCACCAAATTTGTCGCCAAACTCTATTTTGCCACTAATTATTGTAATTCTGTCATATGTATATACATATTTATATTAATTGTAATTTTTTAATAAAAAGTACCTAAAATAATTTTTTTTTTTGTTGACCTAAGTAGGAATTGACTTACATTTTTTTTATATATATGTTCTCGTATATGGAGCATAAAAAGAATTGTAATCATAAAAAAAGCAAGAGATCTTGACGAATCTGCACGTTCAAGACCTCTCTGAATACGCCAAAAACTTATATATATATAACTTTCTGTAAACACAAAAATATCAAATTTGTAGATTTTTGTCAAATTTAGAGAGAAATTTACAAATGTCTGTTTAATTTTGAAAAGATCTAAAGAGTACATACCTATCAAATTTGGAATTAAATCTGTCAATAGGTTTAAATAATTGAAATATGATATGTGATTCTGTGACTTAAACTGTAGCTCTGCTTTAAATCTTAGTTTCAATCAACCGGAGAAATGGTATTCTAGATACTCATTCGATGTTCTAGTAATTGTGTATCAACCACATTTCTACGATTAATCGCCAAGAAAATCGCCAGAATTGGCACACTTTTAAAGTTTTTTTTTTGTAATACTAAAAAATTTCGGGGAGACTGCACTTGTTGATTTAACCATTTGAATTTGACATTTTTAATGCAAACGTATTAAACAGTTATTCGAAATTCAACATAATTTTAAAACTTAAAACTTTCTTGCGCAAGCATTGTTAATCCTTTTTTTTTTTTCAATACTTCAGGTTTTATCCCTAAAGCTCAGTTTGCACAAACTTTGAGATATGTTATCTTGGATAGCAAAATTTTCCTCTTTCCTTCAACTTCAGATACTGCGGATTGATTTAAATTGCTAATTAGATGACACATTTTGTTTGGAACACCTATTGTCATTTCCACATATATAAGAATAAAGAAAAGCAAAACAAAACAAAAAACGCAAATACTTAATCGCATCCATATGACTTTTGACTTTTCAAATTAATTGTTATTTCAACTTAAATACAGGCTTAAATATTAAACTTTTCTGTAAATCTATGCATGTTTCTAATACGCTATTTCAACTTAAGAGGTTAATAAATTTTATATGTATCTTTTAAGATTCGTTTGCGCATTATAAAAATTAAAATAATGCTTTAAAATTCATATTTGTCACCAGTTCAATCGTATTACTAAAAGATGTCTCTTCAAGTTTTTTCTCCGCTATTAAATTTATTATTTTTTTAAAAATAAGGTAATAATTACAAAAAAGGCGTGAAGAAAAATATTTCTCATTTACAAAAAACGAAATGGCAATATGCAGATAAAACAGAGCTGTAACTAAATATGTTTATAAATATTTTTTAACCTGCCTCGTAACTTGCAGGAAAATGAAAACAATATTGTTTCAGAAATTCGTGTCAATTAATTTTTGAAAGTTTTATTCCGCAGAGAGGTTACCTGCAGTAGGAGCCAGAGGATTATTTTTCCGAATTTTTTTTTCAAGTTCCTTTTTTTAGCTACTCGTTTCCGAAGTTGGTCATTTTCTTTTTTATATTGTAGCGCGAGACGCTCTTTTGGCTTAACTTGAAACTTGCGTTACGTACTTTTTTTTTAATAAACATCTTCTTTGTATCTTTCCTTTCAATTCAATTTTGGAGAAATTAAGTTTATGACAGATTCGTAAAAGCGTTAAAGTTTTTCTGGATCTGAAAATAGAACCTATTTATCTTGTTTTTTGCTTGAATGTGATAAAGGTGCAATTATGAAATTTTTAGTAATAGCTGCATAGGCAATAAAGAAAAACGAAAGGCCGCGGTGGCCTGGTGGTAAGGTCTCGGCTTCGGAACCGGAGGCTTTCAGGTTCGTGACCCGATTCCACCGAAGAACCGTCGTGTAAGGGGGTCAGTTGCACGTTAAATCCGTCATGACCAAACGTCCTCCCGCTGGTGTGGCGTGGAGAGGGGGGGTGCCAGCTCAGGTGTCGTCCTCGTCATCTGACCGTGGTTCAAAATTACGAGGTCCGTCCCAAAATAGCCCTAGTGTTGCTTCAAAACGGGACGTTAATATAACCAAACCAAACCAAAGAAAAAACGAATATTTGCTTTGAAAAAGTAACTAACGATAATGGAGTGTCTATTTCGTCTACTAGATATAAAATATTTAAGTCGCATCACAAATGTGTAATTATAGAGTTCACTTTTTTTTAAATTCATAATATTCTTCTGCTTATTACTACTCCAGATCATTTTTCTATCCTATTTCAAAGTAGGAAACAGTTTCATATTATTATAATTTTTTCATATATTTGTAAATTCTGTACATACTTATTTCTGTTTTATCTTCTATAAGTATTCTGGGGTTTAATAAATTTCCCGTGACAAGCTAATGAAACCGTTTAGTGACCAGAATGGCTATGGATATGGGGGCGTGAGACGGCGTTTTGTTGTGTAACCACAGAAATAATTTGAAATAATTAATTCTTATGCTAACTAAGAATGTAATTTGAATTTAAAGAAAAAATGATTCACATTCTTAACTGAGATTTCCTATTGGAGTAAGTTATTTTTAAAAACATTTGCTTTTAAAAATGTGAGGCTTTAAAAAAAAAGATGTTTCTCTGACGTAACATACCGTTATTTGATTTTTTTTTATTAATTTGTGAACATTAGAATTGCTACTTTAACAAATAATAAAGTTGATGCTGAAAGTAATTCTTGTTAATTTGCTGAAACAAAATAATTTGAAAAACCTTTAGTTGCAGATTTGTATCGACTAATTAATTAATATTACGACATCGATTAATAATAGGACATATTTCAAACACTTGAATCAAAGTGAAGAGTCTTTTCTTCGAATTCAGGAGATCCCGATCGTAAGATGGATAACTGTAATGATTCTTTGTGATCCTGGGATATTTTTTTTTAGAAAAACGGTGCGAAATTATTTTTTTGTGGGACAGGTTAAATTTTGAGTTTTTTTGTTTTAGTTTAGTTATATTAACGTCCCATTTGAAGCAACACTAGGGCTATTTTGGGACGGACCTCGTAATTTTGAACCGCGGTCAGATGACGAGGGCGACACCTGAGCTGGCACCCCCCCCCCCTCTCCTCACCACACCACACCAGTGGGAGGACGTTTGGTCAAGACGGATTTAACGTGCAACAGACCCCCTTACACGGCGGTTCTTCGGTGGAATCGGGTCTCGAACCTGCAACCCTCCTGTTCCGAAGCCGAGACCTTACCACCAGGCCACCGCATTAGGTTTCTTTGTTAGATAAATGTTTACAATTGTCACTGTGATTTCCTTTAGTTCTTTTATATTCACACAATTGCAATTTCCGCAGACTTTTGCACCTCACCCCCAAAGAAGTACCTCTGTTTTAGTTATGGAAAAATTGAAATTCTGATACAAATCCGCAGTGCAATATAATGTATATAATATTTTCTTACATCATTAGTGACAAAACACATGTTAAAAAACCTTGAAAAGATGGCACTTTTGTGTTTAGTTTCACGTATATAGCAAAGGAAATTGGATGTCCATTAAATATATATATATATATATATATATAAATGTATATATATCTAGATATATATATATATATATATATATAAGATGTCCCGAAATGGCGGCTTCAATTCAACATAGTGCAAGTTTCCATTCTCTGTGGGTGAAAAGTGTTACAAAAAATTACACATTTAGGGTTGACAGAGGCATGGTTTTTTAATCACTTATCATCCTCTGAGATTGAGAGATCGCACTATATTCAGTTTATGCAATCATTACATAAAGGGACTTTATGCTATCACATTATGTAAAGGCCGCTTAAAGGATAAAATGTTTGCAACGGTAGTTGTAAATGGGATCTTAGATCCGGTATCTAAAGGAAAATTAGGATACCGTATGTTTAGTTATATTAACGTCCTGTTTTAAAGCAACACTAGGGCTATTTTGGGACGGAACACGTAATTTTGAACCTCGGTCAGATGATGAGGATGACACCTGAGCTGGCACCCCTTCTCCACACTACACCAGTGGGAGGACATTTGGCCCGAACGGTTTAACGTGCACCAGGCCCACTTATACGACAGTTCTGTGGTCTCGAACCTAAAACTCTCCGGATCCGAAGCCGAGACCTTATCACCAGGCCACCGCGACCAAAGATGCCGTTTGATAAGAAAATTAGGATCTCAGATACGGCGTCTAGCGTGACAGCCAAAGGGTTGAACATTACTTGGCCAGAAATGGAACATCAACTTGACATTGATAGGGGTAAGTAATTTTATTTAAAACTTTATAAACGTTTTTAAAGCATATCGGAATCGTTTGCAACCACATATTATAGGCAAAATATTGCTTCATTTTGTTCTATCACCCTTTAACACTTAAATCATGGATTCTGTGACATCCTTTTGATTTTGACAGTTCATGGAAAATCTATCATCATGACTAAGACACTCTCTAGTTCATATAACATGAATAATATGAGTTGTGATTTTGGTCTTGTCCTTGTTATTTAACCACGGTTCAAAATTAAGAATTTTAAGATTCGGGTCATTATTTCTGGGGCACCCCTTAGAGTCAAGTAATTATGATCTTGTATTGAGTCGTACATCCCTAAAGCTTTGTGGTATGGAACACTGTGTAGGAGGCGAGGAATTAAGCGTTGTTCTCGTTATTTGATCACGGTTCAAATTCAGGGATCCATCTTCAACAACTCTCATCATATTTCATAATGCGATTTTTATTTAGTAAATAAATGTTACTTGTAGAAAACTTACTACTTTCGACCTCTGGATTTGGTACAATGGAAACTCATTGTACAAGAAGAAATTTCCCGTCATTGTATCTTTCTGTTATATATATATATTGCTTATTATATTATATCACGTACATCCCCCCTTTTTTTAGAGTCAAAAGCTCACTTCCATTTTTGGATAGATGGAAGTGAGTTTTAAAAAAATAAAAGAAAAATTTAAAGGAAATGAATGAAATGAAGATATTAGCACATAACATACAATAACAAATAAACGAAACAGAAATCAAATCATTCATAAGAAAGAAAAAAAAATAACAACTGAAAAGTAAATATATCTTTACTATGAGAAGATTTTGAATTGCTGTATTCGTATGTAAGTTCTAATGACTTTATGTTCAAAAACGCCTTCCATCAAGGATATTGTTCTCATTAACCCTGAAGCGTAGTAGAAGTCGAGGTATAGTTCTCCATGAGTCATTTATAAAGATATTTTTAACAATCAAAAATTATTTCCTTGCATAGGAGTGTGGAAATGACAAGATACTATTTGCAGACACTTTGTAACAAAATGCATTTCACATCCTTTTCTCCACAGTTGCAATTATCATTCCTCCAGAGACTGAAACGAAAAAGATATGAAGGGAAGTGATATTTGAGTGGTAAGAGAATATTCGAGTTATACGCCAACCTGTGAATTGGATAACCTTGTTAAAAAATAACAATCATTATAATGCTTGAGATTTTTATGATAAATAATAAATAGAAGCCATAATCTACAATAATAAAGATTATTGTAGATTGTGGGGTTTAAGAGTTTTCATATTTAAAAAAAAAGTACCCAAGGCACAGTAAATTTTGAGATACAACTCTAATTATAGTGCCCTCTAATTTATCGGATTGGTGTTCTTGGTTACACTTCTCTACATGATCTACAATACCGAATTTTAATCGACTTTACTGATTATTTTCAATTGGGCCCCGGATCAGAATGCAGTCTACTCTTGACTCAGTTTAATGACGTAACTAAAATAAGATAAAACAAAATGTACGGCCTGCGCACCATTAGAAGTGATTCGAAATCCTTAAGAATCTGTAGCGGATTGTTATGAGCGAGGATAGAACCTGGTACCTTGTGGTTCGCAGCCGAGTAACAAGACAAAAGTAATTGCCCGTGTTTCGTAGCTGTTATCTGGCTTATAAGCTTTTCACCACAAATCTAAGAAAAATATCTTTTGTTTTAATAACATTCTTATAATCTTTAATAATCTGCATAGTAACATCCTTATAATCTCTAAAAAACGGTTCCAAACAAATCTGGGAGAAATGAATACATATAATTTTCAGCCTGATTTTGGATACTGGTTATATCAACCTTGTTTTTATTTTTTATTTCGCGTTGTAACCATATAATAATAAAAAAAACTTTCAAGAAGAAATAACCCATACAACAAATAAACCAGTCAGGAAGAAATAATTTTAATCGTATCATTTATGAAATATTTGATACATTTACACAAATATTTCGTGTGAAATCATGTTTAAAGCATTCAGAAATAAGTAAAGACGCAAAACCTTTATTAAAATTTTATTCGCCATTTCTTTCAATATGCATTTTTTTTCCTCCAAAGGAATAAATGCTCCATAAAGAAAGTTTACAAAGTGCTGAGCTATTTATTTCTAAGGAAATGGCGTACAAAATAGTATAATGTACTGAGACACTCTTTAATGCCTTCCTCTGAGACACAACACGTTTCACTTTCTTTCTACCAAGTATGACGAAAGTGTTGGCAGGCACAGTATTAAACATGTGCTGTGATTACAATCGCAACTAATCACTGTATTAATGATTAATAGTGGATGTATTAATGCACTACTATGTGTACAAAATACGAAATAAACATCAAACAATTTAATACGGAATCAGGAAAGGCAAACTGTTGTTAAACAATTTGATCTAATCTAGAAATAGATGCACCAAACTCGATTTTAAAGAAATAATCTGCATAATCAGTGCTTATTTTTTGAAAATGTATACAATCCAAAGAATTATACTTCGTACAAAATTTGCTATTGAAATAATTACAAAGATTTACAGTGGGTTGAATATTTGAAAAGACTGGATAATATTTGCAAAGAATACACCGGAAATAAAAGGTTCAATTAATTTAACCTTTTATTTCCTTAATCCGAATCTCGTTATTCCGGCATGTCTATGAGTCTGGCACACTTATTGAAACACATTTTCGTATACCCTTCTTATTTTTTGAAATCTTCATCCTTTCAGAAAAAGATATGTCTGTTTAATATGCTTCTATTTAATATTTTAACATAGTAATTTTCTCCTTAACATATTATTGGTTGTTTCTAACAGGTAGAAAAATGTATCATTTATAATTCAGTGATGTCTATATGAGTCTATAATCTGGACACTTTCTCTTCCGTTTCCGTGTATACCGGTCAAGAGAGAGACTACTGTTGCACATTTCATAAATCTTGTCTATATGATTTTTCAAGTCCTAGCAAAATTTTTCAATTTCAAATTATTACCGATTTTATGCTTAGAAAAAATTGCTAAGATCTTTATCCTGTTTAACCAATATTCTTGTACCATCCAATGCGACTTATCCTTCACTTGATTTTCTGAAACATCATGTGACTTTCTGCCTCTCTCCCAGGTGTAATCAGTGATTTAATAATAATAATAATAAAAAAAATAGAGGTGCGTCTAGAGCACCTTGGTCCCCCTTCCTATTCGTTATACCATTGAGATTTCAATTTATTTCTAAGATATGAATTATATAATCAAATTAAGCCCATAACAAAATAGAAATCCATTGTCCCCCGGACTTTTATTTTTATAGGTTTTTTTCCATTTTTGGAAACTGCCATATAAACGAAAATTGTTCTTCAAGTAAACTATTGTCTATTTTCATTTAGTAATCAGTTATTTGAATTTGAAGATTTAAAAAAAAAATACAAATTTAAATGAATGATGAAAATAATTTGCAACTATTTTCAGTAATTACTAATCATTACTCTCAACTTTTGACTCATCCAGATCATTCCTACGCTTGATCTTCACTTGGTAAGGTCGACCATTGGAACGATACAAGAGGGGCACATGGTAGATTTTGGATTCAATGAATCTCTTTGGCCTCAACCGAGGTTGAATTATGTCTTCAATAGGAACTTCGGTGCTGTAATCTTCAGGATTCTCTCCAATATCATCCCATGAAGAACCGACTGGTTTGTCTGGTTTATGCTTTACAGGCTTTTCTTCCTCTGGTTTCCACTCTTTGTGTGCTTCCTTCTTCGGTTTCTCGTATTCCCAGTCCCGACCTTCATCCCAGTGATCATTCTTGGGTGGTTCTTCGTGGCTAGGATGTCCCATCGTATCTGTAGATCCAGGAATTACTTTTTTTCCTTGTCCGAAGATGCCGTGGACAAATCCTAGGGGTTTAAGTGGATGGAACTCGATGCCTATGCTCCCACCGTGAAGAACAGTTCCTAGATGAGGTATGAGCCCTGGAGAGTTGCTTTTATCAGCATGAGGACCTGGTCTGGAAAAAATGGTGAAGGTCTTTGGTTTAAGAAGTGATGGCTTGTCGTCGTCATCGTCTTTGTTGAAAAAGATCGCCGAGCTTGTACAAGTCATTGAGGCTAAAGCCAAAATGAAGAAAGATGTCCCCCTGAAAATACGAAAAAAAATATCTTTAGATTTACTATAAAATCCCAATATTCTGATTTACAGTTTATATAAAACAGCCAGGAAAGAAAAGGAATAGTTCCAAGCAATGCTGCATGCAGAAACTTTTAGGCAATTACAGGAAATTAGGCAATAATAAATATATATATATTTTTTTACCTAAAAAGGATTTAGATCTCGTCTTAAAATATTTTCTTATAATAATGAATAAATGAACTATAGAAAGTTCATTTTCTTAAATGCCAATAAGTTCCTAATAAATTTTATCTTTGCTTTCCAATATCAAAACAATATCAATGTTGACGCAGCTCAACAACACAAACATTGTTATCCAAATTTCTTTTTCTTCCAAGAAATAGAACATTTTAATTCTTTATTTTTTAGAATTATTTTTTATTAAATATTTAAATTATGAAGGATGGTAGAATCATAATATTCCTCGACGTCTCAATGCATTTTCTTTCTAATACATTTGAATCCAATGCCAAGATTTTTTGTATATCACAATTTAGTTGTTATATTCATAATTAAATGCTTTTCCCCTTAAAGTTATAAACCACTTTCAACAGCACAAGTTTTTGGTTTTAAATTAATGTGATAAATTTACAAATAAAAACATTTTATATATTTTCATCTTATTAAAAGAAAATCTTTAACTGAACTTCTTATTCAGAATTTATTTAAATGATCAAGTCTTCTGATTGATCTTCATAGTAAAAGCGTGTACATTTAATCAATATTTCTTACGTTCCGATATTTTGCAAGTGTGTTTCTTATTGTCATCTAAAGATTTATTCGCTGTTAAAGCAAAAGAGCCCATAAAATTTTAATAAAAAAAGCGAAAAAATATTTTGAGATTCAACAAAACTGAATCTCAAAGCTATTGAAGCAACAGCGACAACAA
>JAPMOR010053602.1:735-18409 GCA_026543865.1 Argiope aurantia | reverse complement strand
ATTGCTTCTTTGTTAAAACTCAAAAGTTAGGTTTGCTGTGGCAAAGCGAATAAAAGTGCAATGTGACATGCCTTTATCTTTAATAAAAGTTATGCTTTTTCTTTTATTATCACTGCCTTTACGAATTACATTGCATTGTGAGCCAAACAAAATACAACTGCGAGAGAATGCAGTCATTTACTAACTAGGAATCTTCATTCATTTTGGAAAATCAATTTTGTCACCTAAAAATATTGGGAAGTAAACATTCAAACTAAATGAGATCTTTAATTCACATTTTAATCTTGAGATAAACAGGGTAAATGGTATGAAGTGTTGCTGAATGCGAGCGATCTGACAGATCATTACTAATTATGTTACAGCGAAACAAACATTTACTATTTCAATCGTTTCAAAAACAGAGCCTTTTATTAATAGAAAAAAAATATTTTCCTACCTCTATCTCTATAATACAGGACTCATTTATAAAATAGACATCCATATGTCTTATTCAAGTAGTGTGCAATCCTTTCAAAAATGCATATAAGATATATTTTCATAATTACAGCACGATTTAGACTAAATAAATATACAGCGATTCAATCACAACCAACAACACATCAGACACTTTGATTATGAATTACCCTGTTACATCACGCGTTTATGGTTGCGCCACACCCATTTCTTTTTTATTTTTGGATATTACAAGTATATATTCTCATCGCTGCTTCCATATGTGTTGATCTTCCACATGTCTTGAGTAGAATTTTAAAAAAATTATCTTTCAAAAATTTAATCACATAAATAACTCGGCGATGCGTTACTTAGCAAAAAGAAAAAAGTAAATAAAAAAATAAAAATAACCTTAAAACAAAAATTGCATGAAAACTTGCATATTTTATATATGATAAAACAATACTATGTGCATGGTATATAGGATTAAAAGGAGAAAAAAAGTTCCTTAATGCATTTGTAGTCTTAATTGCATATGTCTCAAGTGAAAGAAAAGTTAGTTCGAGAAAAGAACTTCAAATATCTTTAAATCCGATTCAAATATATTCTCAATTTTCTTATTATTAATATATTCTCAATTTTCTTATTGTTATAGAATATTAAAGTAAATCGTCACACTGATCAGAACATATGCTCAGATATTTCAAATTCCTTTGAGAATTTCAGACTGCTTCAAAAAGTATTAGCAGAAACCAAGAAATTTTCTGAAACCTAATGATAGTGTCAAAGTTATCGTATACAACCTGTTCGTTATGCAAAAGAAATAATTTAAATTTCTCATTTAAAAAAATTATCGCTTAGTCAAAATGACTCTAGGAATATAATTGATAATATTTCAGGGTACTCAACATATTTTTTCTGATTGTCTCATTTCATCATTGGTCAACATAGACACAAAATATCTAATATCAAATTTGATTTATTTAAAAGAAAAAATATTAATAAATAATTAAATTAGAAACAGACTGAAAATTTTACATAAGAACAAATCAAAATTTCAATCTTACAACCGTAATGTGGAGTCATCTGCCAATGAATCATATAATTGTTAATATAATTTATTAGTAATTAAAATTTTTAAACCGTTTTCATTAATATAAAAGAAAGTCACTCTGAAAGTTACTCTGAACAAGCTTTATATTGAAGGGATAAAAAGAAAATTAAGACATTATAAATGTACTAAAGACATCTGACAAAGAATTGGAATCTAAGAAAATTATTAACATATATAATGAATTTCAAAAACTCATAATGGAAAGACAACATTCACTATCATTAAACTAATATTTTATGCGGCGTGCTTCGTTAATAATTCACCATACCATAAAAAATGGATGAAATGACAACAGAGCACTTTATTTTATGTACGCTATGTGAATTGGAAAATATATACAGCGCTATAAATAAATAAAGCAAAATGTCGAATTTCGCAACCGATGAGCTTTCAAACGAAAACTCAACAGCTGATTTCATCATTGTATGGAATGTGACACTAGTCAGTTTTTTGAAAACAGATTCATATTTAATCGAAAACAATGAAATGCATTCTTCTCTCTTTTTTGCGATAACTGATAACTAATTTCACTTCAGTACAATTTAAATTGGAATGAACAAAAACTCATTAAACGAATTTTGCACAACAAGCCAGCTTTGAACGCTGATTCAGTTTAATGTGTTTGAATAAAATTGCTAATATACTGAAAAACAGAGTGTGAAAAATACAAGAGTGAAGAGCTTTTAGATCTAAATTGTCTTTCCTTTACGTTGTATTTAACACTGAAAAATATCGGATCAGATTTATAAAATTTTCTAGTAATTCTACGATAGAGATCCTTTAATTTAGACAATATTCAATTTTACGATTTGACCAATCATGCAGTGAACTGTATTTGAAATGGCAAGGAATCGAAAGGACATGGGAGATTTGTAAATATTAATTAACAAGCACGCATTCATAGGATACTTGATACTTCTACATAAAAAAAAAACTGTCTAAATAAATTAAAAAATTAAAAGATGAGAAGCATCGTTCAAATTTCAGAAAGATTTCTGTCATTATCACTACGTATTGATGTCCGATATTTTTCATTCGGAGATGCAAGGTGTGGCAAAGGTTTGTATTACAAAGTTCTGATTACAGCATTTTAGAAAACATGATTGCAGCAAATGCGCTTTGTTTACAATAATTGGATGAAGAGCATATACAAAAATTAAACTAATTTAGAAAAAGATGAGGTTGCTCAAGTAGTCAGTTCTAACATTTAAAACTATACATTATAATCATGAAGTAAACAAGTATTTTAGAAAATTTAATAATAGTTTAGTGTCGCAAAATAATTCTTTTATCCAATGAAATATAACATTCATAATAAAAGGAAACATTTCTCAATTCAATCGTTTTATATTTTCTCAGAAATTCTATAAATTCCACTTCATTCAACTTCATGTAACAAGCAATTGCATCTTTATCAATATATAAAGTAGCTTTGAACACTTCGTTTCTATTTTGTTGTTTAGGCAAATTTAATATTTTTAAATACAATCAAATAAAAATAGCATAATGTCTATTTAGAGTGTATCGTTATTTTCTTATTAATGAACTTTTAAATAAATATATTTTTTAAGTATTAGTAAATAAAGATTCCAAATTTTTTTTTCAAAAGAAAAAAAATCGTCTGCCATTATACTAAAATCTAAGTGTGATGACATTTGAAAATTATTAATTTCTTCCAAGATATACTATTAAGATATATTATTAATTTCTTCAAGTACATATCAGCATGTTAAAATAGGAAAATTAAAAACACTATAAATATCATAAGAATGTATAATCATGAAATAATAATGATGAATATAATTTGAGCCACATTTTTAACATGCAACACAAAAATATTACCTAGCTATAGCAATGTAACCGTAATTTTTAACAAGGTTAGAAATGCAGTTCTCTTTTTTTTCCTTTTAGCCACTATTTAGCTTGCCTTCACTGGAAATTAAAATTACTTAATACTTATTATGTTGTATCGTCGGGCATTTTCAAAATTTTTATGGCAGGCAATTTTTTTTCTTCTTTAACCTGTTAACCCGGGTAATAAACCTTATGTTTAATTCGTTTTGCATTGAAATATTTCGTCATACCCAGTTAACAGGTTAAGGAGTTTATATATATATTTAATATATATATTTAATAAAACATATACATACACTTTTTTTTCCAATAACACACGTATCAACTGTACCATTTAAAAATCACAAAATTGATAAAGCATATAAAATATATTTGCAATAAAATTTCATATAACTTGAAGGAAGCGCTTTAAATTTTTTTTCCATTTTTTTTTCTTTTGTATTTTTTCATTTTTTTTTTTTCATTTTTTTTTCTTTTGTATTTTTTTAATTTTTTTTTTAAATATTTCTTATTTTTTTTTCTTTTCTTTCTTAATTTTTTTTCTTCTTTTTCTTTATTTTTTTATATCTTTTTTCTTCCCATTACAGCAGACAAAACAATGACACTCTGAAGACAAAACTTTACACTTTAAAAATTTCTTTATATTATACTATGCTTATAGTAAATTAAATCACATAAAAACAGTTAATATCTTAATTTAAAATCACAACGAAAGTGCTTTAAACAGTTCCACACGCAAAAATTAAAATTCTTACTCGAACTGCATGGGTTTCAGTTTTTAATTTGTCATATGCACAAGATGTGAATTATATGTATAGTAGCCAAATTTTAAAATACCAAAAATATTTTAAATGAAATGTGAATTCAAGAATTTAAAATATACAAATAATCAAGATTATAAAGGTTGATAGAAATAACACATTCTATTAATTAACTTTATGCAGAATATTTCTTGATTGAGAGATTTTAATATTTGAAATGATATCCGAGCATGCCCAGAAGTTACTTTCAGAGCATCTCGGCCCATGCATTCCTATTACAGATTAAATTCAGGAATTCTTTTATTTATTAAGAATTCGAAAATATAATTACAGGACTGGGATACCAAAATGAAAGATATTTCAATTAAACAAATTTGTAAACGTTTCAGTAAAAAAGTATCCTTTAATTAAAAGAAAAAAATAAGCATTTTTTTTTTGAAGTCAGAAATGCTTATTCTACTTACTTTAGAATCGAATTACAAATTCATTATTATTATTTTTTTTATTTAAATGCTTTGTTATCTTGTAAAAGTTTAAATAAAATTTCAGTATTTCTATTGTTTCACTACAGAAAAATCAATATTAATATTTGAAACCGCGCATAAAAATTCCACGAGTTCTTTTAAAAGTATACATATTATTAAATGAATTTTTTTGCGCCAATGTATGTTACAGTATTCAAACACAAAATTTTTACTTCACATGATTAAATCTGGAAAGGCCGTTCCATTTTTAGGATGAACATGCTTGAATTTTTTTCCCCTCTTATTAGTTCATAAAAGTTAATATGTTACTTGATGTTAAATACTATATTCTGACAATCCAATTATTAATACTACCATTTTTGAAAACTGCATCACCAAAGTCATTGCACTATAGAGAATATTTACAACGAAAATCTTTATACATTCATATTAATTATTTCGGTATCTTCAAAACCATTTCCAATGTCAGTTGTTGGTCATAACAGCACGGAATCTGAAGGTTATTGATGCTTTTAAATAATAGCTTCTCATGATATCGAATGAATGGATATCCATGTGAAAGTTCCGATAGAAGTTTATTTACATTAGTCGTCAAATAGACTGAGAAGTGGTTGATAAATAATTTGCAGACGAATACACGGAAAGAAGAAATATTTGTTGAGTTGGCAACACAAAATGTCTCTAAAAAGATGCTTTTTTTTTAAATATATCTCTGCTGTCTTCTTACGACGTAAGTTCGAATGCTACCACATTCTACCCCCTCCTCCTTAGCCCACAGACACAAAGGGTGGGAGGAGGGGGTTCACTGTTAATATACTCAGTACACCGGCAAAGATCAGTGCACAATCAAGCTAAGCATGCTATTTATCTTCGTCCAGCTAAATACATAATGCAGGCACAATGACCTCTTTTTATATTATTCCCAACGACTATTAGAACTGCCTTTGCTATGCTCTCAAAGACAGGTAATAAAAATTATTTGATCTGCATGTGCTGAGCAGGTTACAGCTTGAAGAGACCATTTCGCTTCATTTCGAAAGGCAGCATTGATTTTGTTGGTTTACGAGAAGATCCGATGTATTGAATGCAGATTGCTGGATAATATGGTCTTAACTCAGAAAGTTTCTTTGGCACAATATCTCTTTGGACAGAAGATTGAAGAGGTTTTGGGAGGACAGCAGAGATTCTTTAATGTGCAATTCCATTATACATAGGCAGATAGATACCTTTATCCAAAGTCATCTCGTACTTTCCAGCAGCTTTTGCAACCACTGATGTTTCAGTTCAAGTCTCATATCGGACATTAAAGCTTAAGTGTCTCACACATTTTCCAAGAAAGGCTGCTATTTCACAGAAGCTACGCCATTATCAGAAAGATACATGTTGGCTTCATAGTCTGTCAATCAGTTGAGGCACGGTTATTTTTTTTTCTCGTAGTTGGAACACGAATCTTGTACTAAGGTGTCACAAATTTATAAGGACATGTAGATAGCCGGCAACAAGTTCTTTACACAGAAAAATGTCTTTTGCATAGCATGTATCTCTCTGTATTATGCTCAAAGAGGTCCTGTGAGAACAGGAGAGATTCACCACGGCATACCTCCATAGATACATTGGTATTCATATCTCTTTATCCAAAGGCTTCAGCAGTATATGAAAACAAATTCAAAGAAACAAATCTATAGATCTCCTATATTCTGCAACCTTTCCGTGAAAGAGTGTTGCTTGATATTAGTAGCTATGCCGTCAATAGAAAGTTGCGTATTGGTTTTATAGAGCTTCACAGTTGGTTCAGGATTTTTTTCCCCGTCTTCTGAACACGAATCTTGGACATAATATTCGTCACTAAGTGGTTATGAAGGACATTTTCTAGTCCAGCATCTTATCGTCCAGTTGTTTCAGTTCGATTAGCACACCAAGTAAATCTCGATGAAAGGTTCCAGAAAAAATTTTCAAGTGACAGTGTACACAGTATAATGTCTTTAGTTCCTGAGCAGCAGTCATTCAGTTTTCAAATAGTTCCAACACAAATTCAGAAGTATTTTAACACAGTGCATGGATTGCATCAGCAGACAACGTCCTGTGTATTTTGTAACATTTTTCAAGCCATCAAATAATTTATGATGTTGCAGTTTTCGAAAAAATGCAGTATTCATATTTTAAATGTATCCAATTTTAAAATTCTTGAACATACATTTTGACAAATGTTAATTTAATGAAAAGTTATTTTATTAATACACATATAATTTGCACTGAAAATTGTAACAATTTTTATTCCGTGTAATTTTTAAACGTACTTTTTTTCACGTTTGTAATTGAAATATATAACTAACATTTCAAGTACTCTTAAAATAAAATATCTATAGTATGTAAATGCGATACAAACGGATGCATGCAAATGAATGTAAAAAGAAAACAATCTTTAAACACAATGCATATCGTTCAATTTTAAAACATGATTTTGAACTCAAAACTTTTTTTGAAGTAACACCTTAGAAGTATTGCAAAATGAATTCTTGCAATCAATTGAAGCGTTTCTGAAATATTTCATGCAAATACTAAGCAGGGCTTTTTTTTTTTTAATTTCGAGCTCTCTAGCTTTTTAAAAAAAAAAATTTTGAGCTCTCTGCCTTTTTTTTTATTATTTTGAGCTCTCTGCCCTTTTTTTTTTAATTTTGAGCTCTTTAGGTTTTTTGTTTTATTATTATTATTATTTTATTTTTATTTCGAGCTCGATAGTTTTTTTTTTAAATTTCAAGCTTTTTTTTTTCAACTTTAAAGCTTGTTTTGTTTTGTAAACGCCATGCTTACCTTTCTATTTTAAAGAGTTTTTTTTTTAAGTTTAAATTCTTAAAATATATAAGGCTATTTTTATAATCTTACAGAAACACTCAATTCAGTGGCACAAAAGTTATAAAAATCTAATAAGAAAATTTATAAGATACATCGGCGCAAAAAATCAGATTCATTTTAAAAATTCTATATCGTACATTTTGTTATCCCAGCCTTTTTAGGTAAATAACCACACTCGCATTATATTAATGAGCATTTTTATAAAAATTTGGAATCACAACATCATAATTTAAAAATTTTGGAATATTTAAAATTTCTTAATTGTTTTCAGTTTCAAATAGTTTTATAAAATCTACTTTACTTTTTAATCTAGAATTTTAAATGATAAAGATGCAAAATAAATTATGCTTATTACACAAATATTTTATTATTGTCTATTAAAAAGTCTATTTCTTAAAATGATAAAAATATAA
Organism: Argiope aurantia; assembly: GCA_026543865.1. Taxonomy (NCBI): domain Eukaryota; kingdom Metazoa; phylum Arthropoda; class Arachnida; order Araneae; family Araneidae; genus Argiope; species Argiope aurantia. Next base: position 10,497 of record JAPMOR010053602.1, on the reverse strand, counting down.
AATTAAAAAGGGAAAAATTGAAATTAAACAGAAAACTATCTTTGGAATTATCAAAATGAACCTTATTAGCAGATTTGAAAATTTAAATGAATCTTTGCAAACTGATGCAAATGCGTAAATCTGAAGCAATGGCCCACCATTTGCTTCACCTACGCCGTTGCAAAACTAAATGAGCAACCTAGTTGTACATTTATTGCACAAAGCCAATCTTAACAATGATAATATACAATATAATCATGCCACTCATGTTGTCACATGTTATACAGTTCAATTTTCCAGTACTTTGCTAATACAGGCAGTCGCTTTTGAAAATGAATTACCAGTTCATAGACAACATCTTTTTAATAGATTCCATATATAGAATAGGGAAGAAAAATATTTTCATACAAATTTTTCAAAGTTTTATATAGGAAAAAGAAATTGCTTTTTTTGAATTCAGCGATGTTATATCACTACATGATATATTGATATAATTATCAGCAATTTTAAAACCTAAAATTTGAAGAAAGATTTTAATGGTTTTTAACAAAAATTACAGATTTTAAAATCGCATTTAAAAAGTATTCTCGTAATATTTGTTTGTTAATATTAATGAAGACATTTTTCTCCGAAAATAAAAGAATTAAAAAAGCAGTATCGCATTGAAGGAGTTTAAAAGGACACACGTTCCCGGAGAGGTCGAATATTAAGTGGATTTTCGTTCTGGGAAAAGTTCAGAATTTTCTTTAAAATATGGTTTAATTTTGAATTCAAATACAGTTCACTGCAAAATTGTTCGAAGTATGGTATACAACATAAACAACTTCAAACTACGTATTTTCATTAAATTTTTATGATATCGGTAAATCAAATCTTGAAAACATAATCATATAAATTGTGTTCCAAGAAATTTTAAAAATTTTTGAAAAACTGAAGTTTCAGTAATTTTTTAGCAACAAGTTCAGCAACAATTAAATTTATTCCTAATTATCAACTTCACGATTAGTTCAATTGTAAAAATATGAATTCCTTTTGAGTGAAGGGTTATATAAGGATTAGACTCAAAAACTCGAATCTTAATGTAAAAAACTTCATCGTAATTTCGATGTTGCTGGTGAATTAAAATTTTGACCTTTAACCATTTCCCCAACTAACAAACGAAGTACTCATCGTTTAGGCACATTCCGAATTGTGATCAAACAAAGCATCAAGAATTAATAGAAAATGACCGCGTGTTCTGGAAGCAAGAGTACGTGCTAATGAAAGTCAATTACAATCTTTTTTAATGCAGCAGATGCGATTTACAAAGTTATCAGATAAAGATCCGTCACAGTCGAATAATTCCAAAGAGAAGAATGCATCATTATCTAAAGATATCATTAATATTTTATAAAATGTTAAATATCTTCTTTACAACTACGTAAAATAATTAGAACATCCTAAACGCATTGCAATAAACTTAAATTAGTAGCTAAAAAATGAGAAATTTTTAAAAATCTGTTTTGGTGAAATGTAATCACTGCTGATTCCCTTTCTTATTGGGCTATTAATGACAAACATTCCTCCGAGATTTCATTGTTGGAAGTTGCCGAAAATTAGGCAGCTTCTCTTTAAAGCCACACTGATAAAACTTGACTTTGTTTAAAATTAAGTCCTAACTAAAATTTACAGAAATAGAAGCCTTTTCTTTTAAAATACAAAAACAGTGAAAAGAAATTCCAAGGAATACATTAAAAAATTATGGCTTTTAAAATAATTAAAATCCATTGGCAGATGATTGATGATTCCAAATTAATGCCATTTTTCCGATACTTGGGAGCTAGTTTTATTGCATTTACTTATAAGAGATGTGTTAAGTCTTCTTTTAAATAAACTATAAACTGTACAATATAAAAACTGTGCAGTTTTCTTAAAATTCAATTCTCATCGAAGGCTTCAGGGGAAAACAAACTCAAGAATTCCGAGAAAGGTCAAATAAAAAGTATTAAGTATTGTAGTTATAATGATAAATTGGACATTCTATTCTGAATGTGAAGTATCCAAAAGGCAATGCTTAAAAAATGAAGACATATAGTTGATCAAAGGAATTTGAAACAGTTTTCACCCTATCTTATCTTCGCTAGATCAGAAGATGCTTCGTGCATTTGCTTTGAAGAGTTCAAAAGTTGATGTTCTTTTCTCGTATCTCTGCACTAAATTTCAAATTTAGATCAAGAATATTTTTTTTTTTCAAGAATATTTTTAGGCATCAAAATTCCACACCAAAAGGCAATATTCTCACTTTACTTTTGTTGACATATTTTTATTGAAAAAAATATACCTATTATTAATTTTTGTTTTGTTTAAAAGATCCGAGTGTGTCAGCATTCTTGCATAGCTTTTGAATGCAAGATAAAACGCATTTGAATCCACAAAATTCAAACATTCTTATCAAAACATAAGCAGCACTCTTTTCTAATGGATTACTTTTATTTAAGTGGATAAAGTGTTGATCAGTTTTTTTTTATTTAGAATATTAATATTATTAAAGCTCTATATTAAAATAAGCTTAACTTAAACAGAAAATCCTGATCCGCTATTTTAGATTAATTTTCTTTTAATAAAAATTAAATTTTTATAGCTCTTCTATTACTGTTAATTCTTGTGAATATTCACTTTTATTTTAAATTTTACTAGCAGGTTTAGAAAAATGTATAACAAAGCTGTGCCTGAACTTGCATTTAAATTTTTACTCTGATTTACAATGAAGAAGGAAAATTTAGAAATAAAAATTGAGGTACATCGCTATATCTAGAAACATTAGCTAGAAGTCCTATTTAAGTGATTGTAATGCAGATTTTATCATACACATAGCAATAAATGCGTATCAAAATGTGAAAATCCCATCTTTATTATAAAAAAAACTTCAGCGGTTGTAAAATAAAAATATGAAAAAAAAAACTTAAATAGAGAGAAAAAAATCCATTTCAGGTGTCATTTGTAAATTCATTTATCACAAATGAAATCTAAATTTTGAAATATTAAGAGACGTGTTTAAATATGAATAAATTATGCTAAAAACATTTTTCCATTCAATATTACGTTCCTTTAAATCTATAAGAAAAGGTTTGAAGCTTATATTTAGGCCAGTAGCGGAGGGAGGCAATTTTTGTAATTCTTTGGAAGCTCGGCATAATGCAATGAAAAGGATCGCGTAGTAATTCAATGGAATATACGAGTTTAAATTTGCAGAATACCGAACAATTTACAAAATCCATATCAGAATTAAGTATCAAAGATATCAAAATACACTTTTGTAGAATAGTAAAAATTTTTAAAGAATCCGGTTGATTATACATTGAGGAATATTTCACAAATGAAAAATTTATGACGATTCCATTAGATTGCACCCACGACGCTTTTTAGATTAAACCGCTAGAAACGAGAGTTGAATTCGAATCTCGTTCGTTTCGGATAAAATATTCCATAATTTCTAGAATAAGTGTTTATTGTTTGTTCTGAACTCACTAAGCGCAGTATTTAAGGCAAATCTATAATTTTTTTTATTCTAACCCAAGTCAAAATTTAATCGCGCTTTCATTTAAGTTTTAACAGCAACATTTATTCAGTAAATTTAGAATTAATTTCAAAAAAAATATTCCACTGCCCGAGAAGAAACATATCAATGGAAAAAAATTGATTCCACGCACATTTTTTTTGCTATCCTCAAGTCTTATGTAATGAAAAATGCTTATTTTATCCTTTGTTAATCAGATAGTTGGATTTAAGATACATGTAGTAGATATACTTTGTAGAGGCAAAACAATGGGGAAATTTTGGGAGAGAATACTTTCATACAAATATTATCCTGCTTATTCGCAAAATGCACCTTCTCTTAGTAGGAAACAAAACAAATACAGGATATTTTTACATTTGCAAAATTTTACATGATTAAGTTTTACATAGATGTAACAAAACTGGCAGAAGAATTTCAACACAGCACTCCGAACCTATCTTTTAACCTAAATAATTCGAGCACCGAAAATAAACTTGAATAGGTATTGAGGTATTCATTTTGGGAAGATCTGGAAGAAATCTTTACTTTTAAGATAAACTTACAGTATCACAAGGTTATTTATTGCCTTGAGTGTAACATGCCGTTATTTGCATAAAATATGAATTCCTCATCCCTTGAAATAAAATTCTTGCCGCTATGAGAAAAGTAAAAAGTTCCTTTTGAATTATTGGATTTTGAGCCTTCTGCTTAATACACAATCTTACCTTGGTAAGAACTAATAAATAGCCGCCTTTGAGGACCAGCTTGTTTGCTCAGATAGACTTTTTGGCAATTACATCTTTAATAATGCATTTTTAAAAAATGTTATGTCGACAGACTGAAAAAAACCAACATTAATTTTATCAGTCTATTCAATTTGCATGTGTAACAATTTGGGATGTATATTTTAAATAAAAACTGAAGAGAAAATTCTACTTCGGAGATAAGGTCCAAATAAACCTTTTTTTTTTTCCCTCAAATTTTCAATACTGACGAAGGTACACAATTGAATATTTCATTGAATGATAACCTATTGTCTCGTAACAGTTAGCGTATTAAATTTAAAGTGCCAAAATAAAGAAATCATGGTCGTATAAAAATGGATATCAAGAAAAAATTTTGAGAGTTAAGATAATTTTTGTAAGATGAAAATAGGACACCATATCTTCCTTAAATCACAGCTATTAGCCATTTGCCGGCAGTTACGCCTGTTTTCGCGCTCGATCAAACTTTCTGTGTGACACCTTGTTTGATTTCTGTTGTATCTTTCTTTTAATGAAATGGAACTTTGAGGATATGGCGGATCTTGTCCAAATAATTTCTCATAACATTTTGCAGGTCCATTCATTTGCGCGGTGTTCAGCTATCATAACTATTTGAGATTTAGCTGCAGAATGACAAGTCATTTGTTTATGTTTAATTATTGCCATAAATAATTGTAATAAAAGGAATTTTTATGCCATATACATTAACGTTTTAGATATAGATATTTATTCAGTAAAGAGATTTCCCATTTTTTAAGCGACATATTTAAAAACAATAAACAATTCCAGACAATATACTTCCTCGATTAAAGGTGAAATAGAAGGGGGGGAAAACTACTTTTGAACTCAAGATTATACTTTTTGAAATGCAATTAACAGCAAATGGAATAATAACAAATAAATAAAAGCAAGCGATAGCTAAATAAAACCATTTACGAATAACGATGCGCAACAGTGATGTACACATGTGAAATGACAATCTATCGATATCAGTAAACAGAAAACTTAGAAAAGATTAGTTGTCTTCGAAATTCATTGCTATAGAAATAGTCAGGTTACTATGACTCCAATAAATAAATAAAATGGCAAAAGAAGAAAAAAAATCCAAAAAGGAAGTATAATCAAAAACAAGAGATTTTAGAAACAAAATACCTGAAAGGCAATGCATGATTGACTATACGATACTGATTGGATGTAATACAGATAAAATTAGTTAAATTTCTACACATTCTACGAACAGTTTAAAAATATTACACATTTTGAATAAAATAACTGCGACTATGAAAACCATCCGATTGAAAATAAATCTACAGGTGTTGTTAAATAAAGGCGAAACGTCTTTTCGCTCCTCCAGTGTTGGTGGTTTGGAAATAACCAAATTGCTGGTTCACAAAAGAAAAGTATTTCCCTATTGAGCTTCTAAATTTCATATATTTTCAAATCAAACCAAATTTGCAAATCATCTGAAAAAATACATTATAAGTTTTACCACATCATTAATGTGAATTGAGTTATCGAAAAAGATTAAGGGATCCGAAATAATTTTCGTGTTTTCAACTCGTTGTGCAAGTATTTCAATGTACCATGGACTTTTACAATCCCTTACTTCTACTGTTCTTTTTAAATTTATGACATCGACCTTCTACGAAAAACATTGGTAATAAATAGTTTCGATAAACGTGCAAAAATACAGAATCTCGGGAAATACTTTTCTATAGATGTTCAGGAATGCAGTAGCTTAGAAAATAAATATTTTTCTAGAAATTTTCTTGTATGTTTTAATATTAAAGCCATTTTAAACAGTAATACCAATTATTGTCGATCATTTGCCAACGTCAAAGATGCATTTATTGTTGATACTCCATTTCGTCTTTCCTAATTTTTTTACAATTCAGTATTTGATGATTATAAATTCCATAATTTACCACACATTTTTTGTTTACATCTTAATCCGTTAAATTTTGTCAGGGCTTCTAATTGTCTAATAGATGAGAAGGGTACAATTAGATCTTGATCGGATAGTAGATAAAGAAGAAACATTTTTAAAACAAGATCTTCGAAGATGACTTTCTTACACGTCATGTTAAGACTGTCTTTTTGCTCTAGCCATGTTGCTTTTAACAAACCTTTAGGAACACTTTCTTTGATTTAACGATGAACGATGCATGCGCTTTATAGATTTTTCGGTCTAAAATTTCTGGAACAGTTCACAATTCGAGCATCATTTATCAGAGCAGCAAATAAAAGCGAGGAATTTAGAACTTCTGAAGAACGAAATTCCTCATTGTGCGAAACTAAGTCAAAAAGGACAATTATAAAATCACTAAAGAAGCAGTATATGTAAACTACAATCATGATCAGAATACAACTTTTATTATTGATTCAAATAAATATTAAGACGTCTAAAATTCTACAAGAAAGATAGGGCCAAAACTCTTTTTAACATACAATTCGACATATTCCATTTGTACGGAATTCCAAAGCCCCTTAGTCGAAACTTTATCAAAGTATTAAATATTGTTTATATAATTTTAAAATCATTACTAATTATTTTAACAGAGCGTCGTTGATGCTCACTTATTTCTACTCTCACTTTCATAGTAAAAACTGCATTTTATTGAAGTCTTTTAATTTGCTATATCTCTTTCTCTATAAAAAATACCATTAAGCGTTCCGAGACAATGATTGGTACAGATTCAGACAGAATTGTATGGTGTTATCTTAAGTGTTTAAAATTTCACATACAATGTGACAGGTATTTTCATAATTTGCAAAAACGTCCATTTTGATTCTACGTTCACATAAAATTCACCAATTTAACAATTGCTACATCGGATGTGTGCTAAATTTGAGCTGGTGGATTAAATGGGCATATCTTAAGCAAGTTAACGCCGCAACGGCCGATTCAAGAAGCTGAACTTTTAATAACTAAAATAATTTTATTATTTTAATTTCTAAATGTGGAAAATTTGAGGTGATTTTAATTTATTCCAAACAAAACATACATCTATAAATTAATTTCAAATTTAGTCATATTCAATTCGTAGAATAATAGAAGGGAAATGAAATGTTTCTAATATTTGAAAAATCAAGCAGCATTTAATTCTTGCAGCTAAATTGTTTGCAAAATGTGCCGCTCTCCTGGGATAAAATGATTTTGTTGACTCTTTAATCTGCACGAGTTTGAGGTAAGGTAACATTGCAGTCGAAATCAATTTTCGCTGAAGTATCAAACGTTATATGTATCTTTAGTTTGCAATATAATCTTCGGAACGGGTGCTTTTAATTTTTGAACCAAAAGTATGTAGAATATGCTTTCAACCAGAAAGTAAAGGACAAGTAGGACAAGTAAAGTTTTTATAAATGAACAATATAATGGCCATACCATTTTAATCAAACATGTATACGAAAAAATTTCAAATTTAACTCAATAACTGCCAATTATAAGGAAAAAACAGAATTTTCTTGTATTTTCACTTTTGTATTCCACGGCATTAGTGCGCAATTGTACAAGGCAATAATACGATAGGGCCATAGAACAAATACTTTCGAAAAATAAATCCTATAATTTTATCATTTAAGTAGTCACTCAGCTTCACAACCTTTGTGTGGTGTGTTTCAATTTTTCAGAAAGGACTGCACACCAAGATGAAATTCGTTATTAGATGGTTTATTCCAAACTTAAAATGAAGTTCACATATTTTAATATATGTCCGAAGACTTAACTTAGTTTTCAATAAATGAGCATGCTGTAATAAAATAGAAAATATTTTATTTCGAAAGGGGTGGAGAGGTAAAAAGATTTTTACCTGCACTATGATGACAGGTACACTTGTCACGTCATTCACTTTCAGTTTATCTATCAGTTTATCTATTCAGTTTATCTATGGTTTCTCACCTATGTGAGATTTCCCAGAAACAAGACAGGATTGAGAGCCGAGTTCCTGACTTCATTCTAAGGCATAGTCCTGATTTCATTAAAATTTGCTGTTTGATATTGAAAAATCAAACAGACACCATATTTTCAATTAATAAATTTTTTAAAAGTTTCTAGTTTTTTAAAGATAAATTTTAAGTAGAAATTCCTCCAAATATGTAAATTTCCAGATGCAAGTTGCATTTGCAACAGCAGAAGCCATGCAAGCAAAAATTTCTCTCGCGAATACGAAAATGAAATCTAATTCTACATTTAGTTATATCAGTTGCTCATGGCTTAACTCTATGCAACTATATTCATTATTTAACCTTAAAATGAATTCGAAACGTCAAAACGTTGGTAATAACTTAAAAAAAGATTTGCAGTTGCGTTGGAAAAATATAGTGTGTCCCTTATAAACTATCCACCTCTAGCTCTTCTTTAATTATATTAAAGAGAATACTATTTTTTGTATAATAATTTTAATAAATTTTTTATATTTTAATATTTGTTATAAAATCTATAGAGAACTAGCATTTTTGAGTTTCATTCTCAACAAATTTTAATTCAAGTTACCGCCTTTATACTTTCTTCCCTCCCTTCAAATTAATGTTTTTAAAGAAAATCTGAGGAGGAACTTGAGCCATGCCTTAAATCAGGGTCGTTTTGAATTTTAAAAAAATCTTAGATAAACTATTCATTTTAAACGAGGAACAGATTAACATGTAAAATAAATAAGTGATAAGGAAATTACGCTTTAACATACCATTTCTCTACAATAGGAAATTGAATTTATTCAAATCTATTGTAATAATTGATATAATTATCTCCTATCCCACAAATGATCACATTTTCAAGGTTGCGTATGCAAATCCGATTTTGGTAAAATTCAAGTTTTACAAAGGTACGCAGAACCCATGAATTTCGAAATTTCACTTATGATTGTTTAAGCTGGAATGCAGTTATCATCGCCGGCAGATATTGAGTTAAAATTGATTTACACTTTCGACTATGGATCTTAAGGAATGGTTCATATATGCCCTCATTCTTAAGTTAAAATTCTGATCTAGGACTGTAGTTCAACGTCACTGTAAAAATATGCCTTTAAAATTTTCTCATTTTTGTGAAATACCAAATTTTCATATAATGGAAACAAATCCACTTAGATAAAAAAAAAAAACAGCTCTGCAGTTACAAATAAAATAAAAATTTAAAAAAATGACAGTTAATGCATTTTTTTATTGTAATTTTTGGTGGTGAGTGTATGACTAAATGCTGCACTGCCTTAAAATTTCAAGACACTATTCAATGAATTGCTTTGAATTCTCTTTAAAATTTTGAATTAAATTTAAAAAGCAAAAAAAAGCATTTTTTTAAATCAAAACATTGACACATTTCACGTGGCTCAACAATGCAATGAAGAAATGACATTATTTTGAATTTTATTAAAAAAATCATTGTTACAAATTGAGTTTAAAATTTATTTTCCAAAAATTATTAAAGCTAAAAAATAAATAAAGAAAGAAAAGTATTCACTCAAAGGAAATTAGAATTCAAATAATCTTTCT
>JAPMOR010053593.1:96946-112403 GCA_026543865.1 Argiope aurantia | reverse complement strand
CGAAAACAATACTGTAATGATATAAGCAAACACTGATAACTGAAAACAATACTTTGATGATATAAGCAAACACTGATAACTGAAAACAATACTTTGATGATATAAGCAAACACTAAAACCAGAAGTATGAAATTGTGATCAAAATATTATATCGGTACTTTAAAAGTACAACCCTGTCAATTTAATTTTTGGGAATGGATTAGAAGAATTGAAAAAATTGAAATATGAAGCAAATCAAGAATGAAAAATAATATAGAAGTAATATAAAAATAATCTATATGATATGAAATTTGAAATTTCGGTGTATGCGGTATTCGGAAGGTATATACGGTATTGTATATTATCACTAGAATTTCAGATTTTTTTCAAATTCTGGAATAAATTCGACAAATGTTGATTTTCTGTAGATTTGTGTACTCTTGTATAAGCAATAGCGCACATTCAAAAGCTCAACTCGACAGATAAATGAAATTTTTATTAAATTTTGAATCAATTGCTTAAGGAGAAATAGCCCTGGTTATAGATTTAATTTTCTTCAAAATATTGCTAAATTAAATGTATATCGCATAATATATGTATATTTAAAATTACCAAGAGGATCTAAAACATCAGTTACCCCACTCCAATTACCATTCTGATTTTGTAATTTTTTTGTTTCATATAAAAAGTTACGAAATGGCACCAATGGTTCTTGCCTACCATCACTCGCTTTTCTCAAAAGAAGTTTCAAAAACGCTACTTCACGGCACATTCTCTAAGTCAAAAATGCCTTGACAAAGTCATCAAGTCACAATCATCTAGTGGATTTTGAGAATTTTGATTTCTTATGAAAATCCCTCACCCCTAGATACGTACTTCATCACTAGTCAACTGCCTTTCACAATCTGAAACATTCTAGCGATACCATAGAATGACGCAGTCTCCAGCAGTATCAATTGTACCGATTTTTCCAGTCTTATTCATCACTTTGCAGTCATTGCTAATCAACCAAAATGTTCAATAAATTATTGTTCAAATTTAATTTAAAATAATATTTTCTTCTGATGTAATGAGGTGTAGCTTATCAAAGTTTACTAGATTGTTATTAATAATATGATCGTGGAAGGTGGCTGATATTGCATAGTTATATATAGGGCAATCAAAATGAGAAGCTATTCAAATTTTTTTTGGATAAGAAACATTATATACCATTTAAAGAGGATATTTCAAACATTTTCCGATTTTTCTCCTGCGTATACTTGAGTGTGCATGTGTGTATGCACACACACACACGTGCAAGTGTGTGTGTGTGTGTTTAACTTTTGTAGGACATATCATATCACCTAGAACAACCAAATTTGGTAAATCTATGGATAATGACAAAGGGTATTTTAGAGTGATATATAAATTTTAATTAATTATATTAAAAAGTTTAATTATTAAAGCCAACTTCCGAAAATATTATTTTACAAAATAGATAAATATACATACCATATAAAAAATTTTAAAAAATGGTCGTTTTTTTATATATTTACATGAAAATTTTAATGAATTCCATTAATTTACTGAACAATTTCGATATGCCCAGGGGAGGGCAAAAGTAGAAAACACCCCTTGTTCTTTTAGTTCCTTTATGGGGCTACCGTTCTTGTAATCTTTATAAGCATTAATCAACCCATTACGTATACCATAACTAATATGTTTGTTAAAAATAATTAATTAAAAAGTTTTGAAGTGCAATTTAAATGTTTCCTTGAAAGAAAAACTTTCTCATTTTTTTGGTTGTCTAGCAGCTATATTTTATATTTCTAAAAACATAAAAACAATTAAAACGTAAAAATAATCATAAAGCTCCAATGGATTTTTCAACATATTCTTTCAAGGTTTTACTATTTATTTTTATTGTTTCCCTATTTTTCATGAAATATCACGTAACTCATTTTCAAAAAAATCACTAACCCTTATTTTCCACTTTTGAAAATACTTCAAAAACTATTCTGAAGTGGTTTTATGCATTACTAACTTATCATTACTCTTTCATTAATGGTCGTATAACAATAGTAATAAAAAAAGCGCCAGAAAAGAAATGCATTTTCCATCAGACAACCACTCATCTATTAATTTTTCTTTTTCCAAGTTTTAATGATATATTAAGTGGCAACATTAAAAGAGGTTCGATTATTTTTTTATTTCTTTGCAGATGATATTTTGTTTTTGTTTGCGTATCTAAATTAGTATTGATGTTTTGGGATCTTTTACTTTGTTTCCATCGAACTTTTGCACTTAAATTGCTTCTTTTTTAGAAAAGATATTCAGCAAGTAATTAAAATACTAATTAACAGTTAATGCTTGTTGGGTCATTTTTTTATGATTTTTCTATCGCTTTTTTACACATTTTACACGATGTTTCCGAAATTTTTATCTCTTGATTAAGTGTTATGTAAAAACTTTTAGTAACAATTAATGAAATCTGGCAAGAAGCAATTTAGATCGGGTTTCATATGAGGCTTTTATAAAAAGTTTAATGGCAGCAACCAAAACATCATTGTTTTTTTATCCAAAGAATTCGAGATTGAGTTGCTTTATAATGCTTAAATTAATTATGTCTCAAAAGTTTTATAGAGACCTTACCTCTTACTTATTTGGAAGAATTTTTGAAGAAAAACATCTGCACAGTATGCAAAAAATAATGGGATGAAGTGCAACAGTAAATATAGACATCACATCCTTGTACGCCATTCTGTTCTGCCTAGTTAAAAATTAATTAAACTCTCCAAAATAATTTTTCTGTTTATGTTTTTACTCACTAATCATTTTACATATAATTCTGAATAATAATATTATTTTTTGGAAAAAAATGGAAATAAATAATAAAATGGATGCAATATATGTCAATCAACAGAACCATCTGTTAACTAATCATGACATCATTCTTTAAATAGAATTATGTTAACAAGATGTATATTATCTATTAATTGATGCATTTGTCCTTCGAGTAATATTATATTGCAAAAATCGTTCAAATTGCTCTACAATTTATATCCCTACGTTTGCAGCTAACGAAATTGGTACATAGTTATTTCATAAATATAAAATATTTATCAATAAAGAATTTTACAAAATTTTTATAAAAATTTTTCAAACTAAAAGCTTTGTGATTTTTTTAAAAAAATATTTTGTTTTCAATAACCTCGAATCATATAATTTCAGAATAACTAATTTTCGTCACTTTAAAGTTCTTGAAATAAACTTGGCAGTGATACCAATTTTATTTTAGTACATTTTCGTTAATTTTTATGGATTTTTAAACATAATTTTAGGTATAATTTCAACCGTATTTTCATTGTTTATAGAAATGCATTATGACTATAGTCAATAAATTCTTTATGTGAGCGTTATCGCTACCATACAATTGCAAGAAAATTTCAAAAATAAAATAGAAATATAAGAATTCACTTCTAAAATCGTATCCGATTATGACATTTCGGTTTGATAGTTCGGATGTCCTTTTAATTTTAGCAAAATGTAATATGAATTCCAAAAGTAAACTAACATGGTCACTTCATAATCTTTAAATAGCGACCCATTTTTGAAAGAACCCTTTGAAATTTAAACGTTTTACCTTTTAAATAAAAATGAGTTTGACTAGATTAAACAGTTACGAAACAACTTGCATATTAATTTTAAAAATTCGGCTGAAAATGAATGCTTATTTAATTGATAACTTTCCCAACTTGACGATGTTAAAGATACAGGGATATTGTTAATGATATTTCTCAGATCAAATCCTGCTTTGTTCTATACAAAAACTACGAAATTCTATGATTTACTTTATAAATATATCTAAGAGAATATTTTAACTCAATCTAACATTTGAAGTTTCCCCCATCCCCACCCCTCATCCCTGGTTCTTCATAAAATTTTATAGGTTGCCAACTCTTCAAAAGTTAATCTAAATGTTTAGTCAAATTGAATGCTTTGAATATATATTGCTACAATGGAAATTCACTACAAGGAAAGTTTTATTACGCTACAATAAAAAGGTTCATTGTAGCTCAATATATATTCAAAATAGCAAATTGAATACACACAACTTTTAAACATCTATTTCGCTTAAAGTACAAGACCCACTAGGAATTAAAAAAGCATGCGATAGAACTGTTTTGGAAAAAGTGTTATAAATATGACAAAAAATTTTAACTTATTGAATTAAAGGATTTAGTTTAGTTTTATTAAAGTCCCGTTTTAAAACAATACTAGGCCTATTTCGGGAAGGACCTCGTAATTTCGAACTGCAGTCAGATGACGAGGACGACACCTAAACTAGCACTCCCTCTCAAAATCCCCGCACCACATCACCGGGAGGACGTTTGGCCCCGACGGATTTAACGTGCACCAGACCCGCTTACATGACGGTTTTTCATCGGATCTCGAACCTGAAAACCCTTCGGTTCAGAAGCGGAGACGTTACTACCTTTCCACCAAGGTCCTCCTAAAGGATTTAAGACGTGGTTCCATAACATATTTAAGCATATATAAATACGTAATTTAAAAAACAATGCATAAAAATCAATGAAATCATGACAATATTCTTTTAAAGAAGCCATTATTTCTAACAAAGTAATAAACTGTCATATTTAATTCCAAAAACTGAATGAATGCCAAAAATTCTATAAAGAATACTCGTGATCCCTAATGAAAGTATATCATATTTAATCCTCTATCCACAATGCCTTTCATGCATTTTGTTAAAATTCTCTCTAAACAATCATCAGCATTAAGTCTGAAGAACATATCCTTTTCATTTCATTTCATTTCAAGAGCTCTTTAATGACTAATCGAAAGGCGAGCTTCGATATAAGTTGTCTAAATAACTGAGGCAGTATAAATTTCGCATCCATTCGAGAAACTTAATGCATGCAACTCAACTCTACTCTGAACCCATCTTTTCCCGCTCTTTTACACTGATTATGCATTCAGTTCTCGGAGCCCTAACCAAGACATTCAGTTCATTAAAGAATTTCGATATGGTTGTTTTTTTTTCGGTTGATATTTTTATTCCGAGTTTTTTGGCAACGGAGAGGGAGGTTCAATAAAAAAAAATCCCACGAAGGGACTTTTTATGCATCTTATTTGATTAAAGTGTTTTTCTTTGCGTTCTGTTTAACTATGGCATTAATCGTGGTTCGATGGAAGTTGGTTTGGCTGCGTGTCTGGAATCAATCCTACTTTATTTAAATTATAATACGGAAGTTTTCTTGCATAGTTTTATTTTTTCCTGGAACTCCGCCCCTTTTTTTTTTCTCTATTAGAATAGTATTTTCTTTGCGTAATTTTGAATGTTTGTCTGCCAGAATACTGCTAGTTGAGTTGTTGCGCTTTTTTCTTGGAATTTGATCTTTTTGTACATATTTTTTTCTTTTGTATCCCTTTTTAGTAAATAATCATGTATTTATAATGTTGATAATTGGACAAATAAAATGCATATATGTTTTTCATTTCTTCATTCGCCATATACACGATTCAGTATTAAATGCAAATACTAATAACTTTCGTAAAATAAAAAGTATGGAAGTAAGATTTGCGGGTCTGTGATGTTTTAAACGAATTTTCAAAATTTTTGGAATCTATCGATAGACGGCAATTTCAAAATAAATCGTCATATTTCTAATTCTGAAAACATGCTTTTTTTTCTTTTTTGTAAGAAATGTTAATATTTGATTATTTTTTACCTTTTGCAATCCATTACTCTTCCTTTTACTTTACTTTACTTTTGCAATCTATTACTCTTCCCTTTACTTTACTTTTGCAATCTATTGCTCTTCCCTTTACTTTACTTTTGCAATCTATTACTTTTACCTTTACTTTACCTTTTGCATTTTATTACTTTTACCTTTACTTTACTTTTTACAATGTCAATTTTAGAGTTTATGTGTGTAATAATTTTATTACAAAATTTATGTATTTTTATATTTGTGAATTCTAAAATTTTCATTTATTTTCTGTTCAGTTTAAATAAGGTAATAATAATAAGAGAAACATCAACTTTAAATAAAAAAAATTAAATATTTAAATTTCTAGTTTACTTTAAATGTTGAAAGTTGGCAACATTTCTTAAAATGCAATATATTTTGCAAATAATACTTTGTTATATAAATGCATTCTATTAATGCTATGCGCATATTTACAGTATATAAATTCTTTTTTATCCTTTTTGAAAAATATATTTATTTTTTCATTCCATAAAACAAGTATTCATTTTGAAAAATACATCTATAATTATAAAATTTAAAATCAAAGCCCGAATTTTATACTAAAGCTTCAGTCCAATGCATATGATTTTAAGTAAAGCGGTTGTTTTGTAATTGTAATTCAAATATTGACAATCAATATAAATCGAAAGGATTAATAAAACGTCTAAAATTTCATCAAGAAGCGTATAGCTTGCGAAATATTTCATTTCCATTAAGAAATCAATTTAAATATTGATTGTTACCTTATCACTTTATAGCATAAAAAATATAATATCGTCATACTCTGAAAAAAAAATCACTTCAAAATATAAGAGATTTAAAATGAAAGATATTAGATTTCCCATACGAAGAGAAAAGAATAATTGGGAACTCTTTGCTGCTAAGAGGCAGACTAGAATCTCATTCCCTCTACAAACGCAGCTTTTGATGATTTTGAGAAATTTTTTATGCCTTTGAAATGGAAGTAGATAGTATTACAACCATTGCTAAAAAAACCTTGTAAATTCCAGCCTCTTGGCAATACGATGCATAAAATATATCTTTTCACATATAATACATTAAAAAAATATTTTTAATGTATGACATATAAATGGCGTCTTAGGTTTGGTTTGGTTTAGTTATATTAACGTCCCGTTTGAAGCAACACTTGGGCTATTTTGGGACGGACCTCGTAATTTTGAACCGCGGTCAGATGACAAGGATGACACCTGAGCTGGCACCCCCCTCTCCACACCACACCAGATGGCGTCTTAGCTAGGAAATTGTTGTATAGGGTGACAGATTATATTGAAATATATATTGAGAATGTTATGATATTGTTTTCCTGCCTTTGAAGTTTTTGTAAAATGGTGGAAAATTCCGACTCAAAATCAGACTTCTCCACTTTCTCACCATATAATGACGGATATGGATCATGTCGAAATTTATAGGGATTCTTCAATTCGAAAATTTTCTGCCACTTAATGTGAATTATATACATCTTCTGAAAATTTCATGGCATGAAAAATTTTGGAATATAATCACTGATTGAAATAAAAAAAAGGAACAGTGTGGAAAAATATAATTGGAGAATAATTTTTGGGAGATTAATGGATACCATTGGAGTACTTAGGCGATTTCGAGCCAAGAAGATCGCCAAGGACATCAATTGAATTCGAAAATCTTCTTCCAATTATTCACTGTGAATTGTAAAAACTCTGGAAATATTATAGTGTGTAAAGTTTGGGAGTGTAATTACTAACTGAAATAAATAGAGAAAATTGCGCAAAATTATAATAGGCGAATGATTGTTCTGAAATTAATGGATGTCATTGGCGTCCTACAGCGACTTTACGCCAAGAAGATCGCCAAAGACACTGTGATTATAGAGATGTTCTATATAAGCAGGAAAATACAAAAGAAAGCATTGTTGCTTCCTTTCAGCAATTACTACTCAAAATAACTTGTAATATGATGTCTTCAATGAATTTCGATGATCTCCTTCCAACTATTCTCTGCGAATTGTACTAAAGTTCTGAACATTTTATGCTATTAAAAATAAAGAAGATTTACAATATTTGAAATAAAACAGAACATTGTGCAAAATTATAATTGGCGCAAAACTATTGATGAATTAATGCGATAAAATGGCACCTTACGGCAACTTCGGGCCAAGAAATCGTTCAAGGTATAGTAACTACACAGGATTCTACCGAATTCAGAGTGACATGGTGAGGATGACATGGTTTCATAAAAGAAAAAAAAACGAAGTGTTTACTGATGAGGTCGTTAACATGTGTAGTTTTTAAAACAAATGCTCAAAATTTCATCCTACAACAGATACACAAGCATGAAGGGTTGGTGAAATTTGGACAGAAGTTTCCCTGTTATCATTAAAAATTGAGCAAAATCTAATCGGATTTAATCCTCATAAAATAGAATACATCTTAACAGAAAAAATAATGATATATGAAACGAACCTTGACAGTTCAAGTATTTATAAAAATCATTAATTAATTATCGGTTCTATTATCTTGCTTTTAACTTAAGACGAAGCATAACGCAGCTTAAATAAGCCTATGCTTAAAGGATTCACTTTACAAGTAATAAATTCAATAAATGCTAGTTAAGATAGTCAGAAAAAGATAAAATGAAGGGACTATCTTCGGCAATATTTTTTCGATTTTATGTTATTCCTAGGCACTGTTGAAAGATATTTCAAAATTGATACAAACACAATTTTTGATCTTTCGCCCAAGAACCCAATAGAATTTGCCAATATCCACACACTCGAACATAAAACACAATGTACAATCACAAACAAGGTATTCCTAGCATCCCAGAAATCATTAAAAAAATCGACGAAAACTATACCTTGTTACTGCATTGTTATGGATGCCTAGTAGCTTTTATGAATCCAAAATGTAACCCGAATTTATTTCGGGAAATTCTTGTGTTTGGAATTCAATTTTTGTTGATGGATATTTTTCGGACACTAACAAGGTGTTGCGTTTCATTTCCAATAACAGAAACTCTTTTAATAATTTGAAACTTTCTACCAGTGATGAAATCTATTTATATGTACTAAAGTCTTTCTTATATATTTCACATACCGATATCTTCTTTGCTAACCAAATATATGTTTCTTTCCATTTAAAATCCAGTACATCTTTTTGAGTGGTCCGATATAAAATATCGATATACAAAGGGCGACTTATTATATTTACAATCCCTTTATTTTTGCAAATATCTTTCCAGTCACAAGAGCCTTTCAAATACGATAAAAAATTGTATTTGATATTTTTGAGAATAAAAAAAATAAATAAATTTTATAAAAATTACGATATGAAGCTTTTTATATGCTTAGTTGTGCCCTATATTTATATATTTGTTATTTTTATGTTAATAATGTATATTATTTTACACTCGCCGATATACCAGCTTTGACCGCGATCAATATAATCCAATGCTTATTTTTTTAATATACATAACCTTTGAACTGTTGATGGAATATCGATATCGATTTAAAATTCGGAATGGGAATATCGATTTAAAATTCAAACTTATTCAGATTAATTTCATGATATCCAATTCAATGAAATAAGAACAAATGGTAAGTGATTAAAATTAATTTTTCGAACAATTCCAACAGTTGAGTCGAACAATCAGAATCTAAAATCATTAGAATTAAGATAAAATATTATTTAGTACACTGAAAAAATTTCACTTAATAATGCAGAAATATTATCACAATATTGAACCTTAAAGAAGCTTACGAAACATTAAAAAGCTGTACATATTGTTACGAAATTTTCTTTACCGGTGTTAGTTTGGATAGTGGGAGTGATATGGTGTGGAGAACGCTCAATCAGTAGGCAGAAGTAGAATAAAAACAACGACGTTTATTTACACGAAGACACACAGGATAGCACAAAGCGACAACTATATACAGCACAGAAGACGATTATCTGCACCCGAGACGTGTAGCATACAACAGAAGCATACAACCAGAATCCACTGCAGACAGTAGCGCACAGCTCAGTTCAGCACTAGCTTGACTCGGTCGCTTCCGACTCCTCCGTCTTCTACTTCTCCGACTCTGGCTCGGATTACTGACTTGACTTCGCTGCTCTCGAACTCGGACTACTGGCTTTTCCGCTCCGTCTTCGGATTACTCCGTCGTCTCTCCGACTACTGGCTTCTACCTTCGATCTTGGACTACTTCGCTGCTCTCAAACTCCCCTGTCGTCTCCCTTCGGCAGCGGCGGCCGTTCCTTTTATAGGTCTCATTAGGCGAGGCTAGAAGCCTCTCAACCAATCAGGAACGTTCGAGGCGTATCTCGGTTCCTACTGGACGGATCGGGAAAATTCTCGAAGTTTCGGGTATTATCTATTTTGGCGCCAAAGTCGCCAAATTCGTCGCCAAGTCGCCAAATGGTCGCCAAGTTTGTCGCCAAGCTCTGGGACCTCCGACGCGCCACACGGATTTCGTCCATTTAGAAGACTGTAAAACTTTCTTTCCAATGATGGAACAAACTATGCTCATCGCATTTAGTATTGAACCTTAAGAAACTTTCAAGGCATTCAATAATTGAATGCTATGAAAATTCACAATATTTAAAGTTTCCATTATTAATCAGTTTGTGCATTCAGTTCCCATTATCCACTGTGCCTGTGTAAAATTAGACTTTAGTTTTCAGTTTTCCACGCCTTTAAATGCAATGAAAATTACGTTAAAAATTTTAAATTTTCCTTAGATGAATAATTGACTGATTCCCAATCAAATTTGTCAAAATCACTTAATGACAAAGATAAATTCAATCACTATGATGCAATGACCTTGAATTTGGCATTTGGTGTGAAGCACGAAACCAAATGCAATCCATAATTACAGAATTTTATTCATGCAGAAATCATATTCAAAGTAAATGAATCTAAGTTGATAAATTCTCATTTAAAGAATTAAACTATTGAAATATCAAAAATCTTTTGCGAATATCTAACCATTAAGATAATACCTACATAGCAACCATTTGTAAGTTTATGCTGAGAATAAAATTAAATTCCTGACTCCAATGGCAGCGGTTGCCATTGAAAAGATGGGTCATTCAACCCTTTGTATTCGAATGATGCCTTTCACTCGCCATTCGAGATGGGGCATCGTTTTGATCTTTTATTTATTTATTTTTCAATTTTTGATAGTTAAAAATATCTGCAGATTGATAAAAAAATGTAATTTAACTTGACTTAAAACAATTATGTATATGTATTTTTCAGAGCAATAAACAGATTTTTGTATTAGGTGAATGATTAGGCATCAAATTACTTTTCCGAGTGCAGAGGGTTAGTAAACATTATCTTTTTATTCGGGGAAAGCGCCATGTTTTGACAATGACTTAATAGAAGAGAACTAGAGAGGGAAAATACTGAAATCAATGATAAAATATTTGCAGAAATTGATCTTAAATATCAGCTAATGGTAAGCTGTACCTGTATCTAACTGTCCAATCTTCCAAACCCCCACGATCTGAGGTATTAACTGATTGCTACTAAAAATTTCAATCTGAGAAAATAAATTATCAATTAATCAAGTAAATAGACTTTCTAGCTAATGAAAACACCATTTTGTGATTGATTATGTATTTGGATAATATTGTGGGTTTCGAAAATTATTTTTTTAATTAATGGCGCCCTTTTACGGAATACTGTAAATATCATTCAATAAAAAATTAAGTTTAGTAATTAACCAAAAATGCGACAAAATATTTCTCGTATATAATTAAAATAAGATACATGCGTAATAAAAATGATTATTAAAACATTTTTTTTTTCAATTTTAAAAGCGAAATCTTAAAAAGAAAAAAAAACAATGAACTAAAATAAAATCTTAAGTCAATATGCTGAAAAAAGTTGACATATATTTTATTCGGCATACGGAAGTAGCTTGAAATCAATATTACCATCCAAACTAATCAATAAACCATCGCTACTAATAACACCAAACGATCTTTTTCCCAATAAAATAGAAACAGAAAAGAAAAGAGAAAGGAATTTTCATTGACAATTCTCATTTATAAAAGAAAACAATTCCTTTCATAAATACAAACCTAATAAAAGGAAGTACAAAATTAAGCAGTAACAAAATAAATGACTCTTCATTCCTTTATTTATTATTAAATTTATCTATCGCAACAGCTGCTCCCTATTAAATTGCAGGAGAAAAAAAGACAGATACCTGAAAGTATAAGTCTTTGTACTGTGTTTGCAGAAGGCAAAGTTACGACGTCGAATACCTGCAGGAAGAAGCCGTTAAATTTTTATGGCATGCCATCAAAAATTAAAAACACGAAAACAGATCGATCGTGTTGCCAAGAAAGACTAATTTGATGCCTTAAAATATTTATACTGTCGAAACAGACAAAGAAGATCACAAATAAGATTAAGCTTCGGCATTCGGGGAGTTTGGCAAAAATTAATCGATTGTAACTCGATCTTGAGATTGAATGCATTATTTATCTTAATGTATTCTTATTAAATAACTACTAATGAAAACATACTTTCTAAGTTCTTAGTTTTCAGGCATTCATATCATTAAAATAAAGCTGTAATCTTTAAATTCACAGGCAAAAAAATTATTTTTAAAGAAAAGATAATATATATTTAAATGACAGATGTGAAATATTAACTTGCGAAGACTAGTGTAGATCGTGTGTCTCTCTTGTAGATAAGTGTTTTGCATAAGTGTGTACAGTAAAATTTATATTCTCTAGTCTCATATTTGAAAAGAGGACTCAAAAAATGTTTAACCCCTTTATCTACAAATTTACTTAATTTCCTACATAGATGGTATCTCCCATTTTGAACATTTATTATAATTTTAATACTATAATAATATAAGGGCATTTAACATATTGAAGCGTTTTTAAATGAATTTTGTGTTTTAAATTACTTAATACTTTCAATTAAATGCATATTTAAATTTAAAATTTCAATAATTCGATTCGCGATGTATTAAGTCATATATCTGGAACAAATGAAGTTGAAATTAGGATTTAATATTAGAGTTAATTTTCCCTCCCCAGTTTTGGAGCACTGGTTTGTTTCGATATATTTAAAATAATTTTATTATTCCAATAATACATATATTAGTATTAGTTTGTTGCTGATTTAATAATAACAGAGACAAACTGTTTCGTTTCTGTATACTTATAATTTTATAAGGCTGTGCAAATGAATAATGTAAAAAGCAGTTAAATCCATATTCGGTCTGAAGAAATGTTCGGTTTTATCCTACAATGATATGCACCCCCCCGTTTTTGTGCTATCAAAATGATCATTATGTTTTCAATGTCAATTCTGCACATTTGTAAGTACGTGGATGTAGTAATACAAAAACAGAGCAAACATCACTGATGGAATAGCCGAATTTAAATTCTACATGAGACTTAGAGTAATATTTCTTACCGGTTTAACTACCTGCCGTTTAATATGTATGTAGCACGGATATATAATATGCAAAATATTGTTACGAACAAAATTAAATTCTTCTAAACTTTTGAAGGGTTCGCTTGTAGTGAGTGTATGGGGACTCAGTCAGCAGGCCTCACCAAGAAATAACGACGTTTATTAATAGTAAGACAGGAATACACAGACAACAAATACGCATTCCGAGACGTACAGCAGCACACAACAACAAGCAACAGCCCACAAGTAGTAATCGGTAGTAAACAACCACAACAGCAAACAAAGCAGCCAGTCAGAACTCAGCAGGAGGAGGGAACCTAAGAAAGTTTTTCATTAAAGTCTCTCCAAACGTATGTTACTCTCCACTGTCTCTACTCTTTAGCTGTATTCAACTGCCGACTCATTAATATACAACTGGCTACTCCACACACGACTCGATGCTGCCTCAATAATAAACTGCATGATTCGATACACAGCTAAATTCACCAATAACTTCAGCTCCACTCAACGCTCACGCTACACCGAACTGATACAACTACTGTGTCGCTGACTATACCACTGACTTTGACTTGGACTGCCGATCATTTATAGCGTCCAGAGCAAGGAACGGAAAGTTCACGAACAGTCAAGGATAATTCGTCTGCTTTCGGTCCTATTGCCAAAATTCCTAAAAATCCCATTTTATTGCGAAAGTCGTTGCTAAGTCGCCAAATAATCGAAAAGTTTGTCGCCAAGTCCGGTGATCATTAATCCGACATCCTATCAGCCTCCTAAAGGGCTGATAATAAAACTGTCTTTCCTACGATGGAACTAACTATGCTGCGAAGCAACATTATAGATTCGTAACAATATACTCATTCATAATACACCCACACAAATATGCAATAAGCTAGATGTGAGAATTTGAAAATGTTATCAGTAGAATGAAAATATATCGCAAAGTTTGGACCAAATCGGTCAATAATACCAAATTGATTAGTTTCTACCTCGATTTACCATGTATTCTGAAAAAGAACATATCAGACAAAAGATAACTACTACAATAAAACTGGAATCATTATTAACGAGTAAACCGGGACGAGACGGAATCCTTCAACAGTCACAATAAAATTTATGAGCTTCAGAAAAAAAAATCCACTGCAAAAGAAATAAATTAAGACTTAATTTATTCACAATAAAAACTAGATCCAGAATTTCCTTTCTTTCTTTTCCAATTCAATTTTTGTTTCACGAATTTAATTTGTTATTTCTATTCATTTATTCTGTCAGACAAGAATGACGAAAATGATGAAGACGAATAAAAAATTTCATTTTCATTATGACTTGCAAAACTCTCTCTTAAACCTAACTCGTGTTGCTTGAAAACGAATTTAAAAAGTCTTTCAATAAAGCATATCCAACAAAAAATAAGCATCAAATAAGCGGGAGAGCAGTATGTTCTTTGCGAAGGTAGAAAACTTCTAGCTCTCCTGAATTTATTTCTAAGAAAATTGCAGTGCTTGATCTGAAGTGGAATGTAGTCATTAGTAGTTCTGAGAAATCAAACGAAAAAGACAGTCACTTATTACTTTTTTTTTATGGAAAAAAGTTATTCAAGCAAAAATAATAATCCATTATAGTTAGGGTTAATAGTATAATACGAGTTTAACGAGATTCAATAGTTAGTGGGGTTATTATTTTGTGATAAATAAAAAATGCATATTCCGGGACAACTTCTTGTTGAGGTTAGAAACCAAATCCGAATAACAAGTTAAGTACAGAAATTTTGTTTCGAATTATTTTTCAAGCACACTTTTTGCTCCCTTAACAATTTAATAAGGTTCATCGTATTTGTATTCAGACATTTTTCTTTACAAATGAGCATCTACTTGTTATATAAAAATGTATACGCGTGTGTGTGGAGGGTGTGTGATGTGTATGCCTGAAGACTGTGTTTATGTATGCATATGTGTGAAATGTATGTGTAAAATATATGTGATGTGCGTGTGGAATGTGTGTGATAAGCATACATAGTGCATGTGGTGTGGAATGTGTGTCTGGAATAAGTGTGTATGTACGTGTTTGCATGCATCTGTATGTGCATGAGTGGAATGAGTGTTTATGTACAGTTTGTGCATGAGTGGAATGAGTGTGTATGTATCTGTATGTGCATGAGTGGAATGAGTATGTATGTATCTGTATGTGAATGAGTGGAATGAGTATGTATGTATCTGTATGTGAATGAGTAGAATGTGTTAGTATGTACGTGTATGTGTGGAATGAGTTAGTATGTACGTGTATGT
>JAPMOR010053593.1:69612-84945 GCA_026543865.1 Argiope aurantia | reverse complement strand
GATGTTGCTTTCTAAATTCAGTGTATAAGGTCGGCACATGAGATATTTGTAATGGATACTATTTTGCAACAGTCACAGGGTGTCGTGAAGACACCGTCCTTCCTCCTTCAAGTCTAGTTGCAATAACAAGATAGAGATAATTTGTTTTGACTATTGCGATAGACAGTCGATGTCTTTTATTTGCTAAAGGAAAAAAAATGATGTATTTCACTTATGAGATAAGTCAACAAAAATGTAAAGATTGGACTAATCGAGTCCAGTTGGATTTCAACTGTTTGGTATTCTAAGAATGTTGTTCTAAGAATGAAATACCACGGCAGAAGTAATATTCCAAGTAATACATTGTAAGAACTGTATGTGAAATAAAATCGCGGAAAAGAAAGCGCATGCAAGATAAATAGTTCTTTCAAACCTCGGATACTTAGACAGAATAGTGTATGATATTTACTCGAACTGTTCAAAAGAACAGGCATCTCTTATTGTATTAAACCCTGATGTTATGTTACCAGCATATATTTGGGCAATACAAGCCTATTAAATACTACTGTGTCATCGACGATCAATAAGTTAATCTGTATAAGTCAAAAGGAGTTCAATAAACGAATCTCAGATGTCAATAAAGAAAATGAATGAAGACAGTCAAGATCCCTTGGAGAGATCCACAATCTGTTCAAATCCATCATTTCTGAAATAATGAATTCAGGCATTTTGCATCTCATGAAGAGTGAAATTCTTCTTTCCGAAAACATTATCCGTCATACATTATTTTTAACCCACTATATTAATCTTTAAAGTTTTGAATATTTTCTTTCTCTGATTTTGGAGGAAATCCACTGTAACATTTGTTTCCACTTCTTGCAAAATATTCGAACAAAACGAAGTGGTATTAGTCTTGATTTCGCAAGAATCTCTTAACTTTATATTTTAGATATAAAATCTCAATTTGACCTTTAATACAATGAATGCCATGAGGTGTCACTGAATTTTCTCGTAGAGACACGGAAGTCACCGGTGACATGCGAAGCCAAGACTGCTAGAAAAACATAATTTGAGTAAATGCTTTAATGTAGCTACAAAAATGGGGCGAAGAAATTCATGCAATATAGATGATCGCATTTCATCACCATGGAGAGACGGTCATCGATGACCTCAGTAAAATAAATGCATTACGAATTACTACATAAGTTAATTTTTCTGTTATAATTTTAGTATGTCTGTTGCCGTTAAAACTGGAAAACAGTTAATGTGCAGATTACCTAACTAATTTGCAGATGAATTGATTTGCTCCGTTAAGTGCGGAACCAAGAGTTTTCCGCATTTTAACTATTTAATGTGCACAATAGCGCCTTCAGTATGGTTCAAGTTCAAAGGTTTGTTTCTCCCCTTTCCTTTCCCTACTCCTTTCCCCCCTCCCTACACTTTTAGCTTGGTTTCGCCAGCATCTGATAGTCGCCGGTTGCTTTATTTCTCATAATTGGATAACTAATTATATTTCAAATTGCTTTCAGCCTTTAAGAACGTGGGGCTTTCAAAAAATGTGATTGCAAATCTAAATATGTATGCTTGTTGGTAAAATTTTATTGCTATGCAATTCAAAGTGTCACCAGTCTTTAGATTGCACTAATAAGTAAGCACAATTTTATCATATATTTCTCAAATTCGTTTCGTTAATTGTAAAAATATTATAAACCGTTTGATTCTTTGTATTATAGTCCTTCATTTTATTGATGATTGATTCGATCAACTAATTTGTTGTTTGCTTGACCGTTTCTTTCTTATCTTTCTTGACTGTTCTTTAAATATATTTAAAAAAATATTTAATTTAAGTATGCAGAAACGCTGCTGCTGTTCCAGCAAAGAGTTCATTTTAACTTTAGTAAATGTCTAGTATTTAATGTGCAGATTATCTAGGTAATTCGAGAAACGAAACAATTTTCCACACCTTAACGAATCACCCAAGTTAATGTGCAGATTAACTGATTTCTGCACTTTAGCGGTATAACATATCAACAAAATATTCAGCACATAATAAATGTATCACATTTACCAGATGGATAATTATGTGAAATGACCATGCAATTTAACCCGTTAAAAATATGAATGGATTAAATAATATGCTTAATTACTTAGTTTAAACGAATGAATGAATCCTTAGATTTGTAATTCAACAAATTTTGCACAGGCATTTGAATGGAAACCTTAAAAAAAAAGATTTAAAGTGTCAAAGAATTTCAGGTTCAAAATAGGCAGTTGAAAAAAAATTTTTTTTAACAAAAAAGTATTCGTATTACTGTAACTATTTCTGAATCAATTTAATAGAGTGAAAATGCAATCAAAAGAAATAAAAAAAAAAATCAAGCCAAAAAACAAAAACATTCAGTCTAAAATTCTGCACTCATAATTCAATAATCAATGATTGAAATAACAATATCAAACCTCTCAAAGACTTACATATTAAATATTTACGAATGTTTTTGTCAAAGAAATGAATAAGTAGCATCTAATACCAATAACAGAAACACAAATATACGATAAAAATCCTACGAAAAAAAGGGAAAAGTCTATTTCACCTAACAATCCTTCGTCATCTTTCTTATTAATTTTACACTCAGTTCTAAGAATAAATGCCGAAATTAGAAAATGTTTTTTCTTTAAAAGAGATAAAAGGATATTCAGAATTTAAGCTGTTTATGGAAGACACAGAGATTGTACAAGTTAATCTTATTTTGCAAAACAAACAAACTCCTCGACTAAAAGACGGTAATTAACTTTTCTTTTAAAGTAACGTTTGTGACTGGCGAATGCATAGCAGTGCGATGTTTAATTCAATCTCTGAAGGCAAAACAGAATTTGACATTGCAAGCTGATTTAATTAAACAATAAGTTAAATAACAGCAGTTGTAAAAACGACAAAAGTTGAGACAGCTTTTATCGAATCAAATATGGAAGATAAGTTTCTGTGATAACTGGTTTGTCATCTGATATTTAATTTCTTTCTTCAGAAATCTAAACACTTTCTTTGTGAATATGAAGATATCAATTTTTTGTATCTTATTTTCAACTGTCTTCATTACACAAGACGAATTTTATTGTAAAACAAATGTAAAATTAAATAACTCAAAAATGAATAAAGATCTAAAAATATCGTTTGGCTAGAAAGAAGTGAAACCAGTTTTTAATAAAAGATTTAAATGTTATTTAGGGCATAGTTTGTAAGTTAACAGTCAGATAGCTCTACATTTTCACATAGAAAAGAACATTAATGAGATAAACAGATGAAAAATTTTCAGCTGAGACTATACATTTCGAAATTCAGCTCTCTCTCTCTCTCTTTTTTTTCACAACATTAATCTCCATTTCCGACTGTAAAACAGAATGTAAGCAATACATGTCTTCGATTTTCACCAATTAAATCCACAGTTTAAGGAAGAGAAAAGGTACAACTCCACAAAGCAATCTGCATTCCCACGTTAATTGATATATCCAGTCAACTCTATCTTATAATTGTTTATAATTGTGACGTCCTGATTGAAAAAAAAATAATCATATAAATAAATGGTAAGGCGTTAAGAAACAACTTCATTCTTTACTTCCTCATAAACGAAATATGGGCAAAGTAATATAACCGTCAAAAAAAGGTGCTCCAGATTTTGACGACCCTCCAAAAATCTGGAGTACCTTTTTTTAAGTAGCTTGGAGTGGAAACCCTAGACTTCCCCGGGTTCGAAAAACATTTTTGATATTATGTCTGTCTGTCTGTAACAAGGATAACAAAAAAAAACTTTGACCTAGACAGATGAAATTTGATATACGATATTTACATCAAATTTGCAGATTTTTATCAAATTTCGAACAAAATCCGTTTAGAGGGACACTGTCTGTCTGGATATTGGCATCTAAATTAATTAAAACGATGACTACAAATAGAAGAATTTAAGTTTTGAAACTTATCAAGCAAACAGCTAATCATCTATCATGTTTTCTAGTCTTCTTTTACGTCTAGTTGTACTTTCATAATGTGATAATTCAATAGCACAAGCACTTAAACATATTAAATTTGATATGTGACTTTTTTTAATACAAGTATAGTTCTGTGGCAATTTTTTACAAATGTTAGAAAAAAACACAAATCGAATTTTCGATTTGTGTCCATGTGTCAGGATTAACCATGTGTCAGGATTTAATCACCAGGGAACACATGATAGATTCAGTAAAAATGCTAAATTCGCGCCTAAAGTTAATATTCCGTAACTATTGTACGCCAGTGCTATGCAAGATTTTCTCTAGGATAACACTTTTATTAGAGTATATAGAGAATGTTTTGGGGAGTAAACTCTGCTGATTTATGATTGTGATGTCCAGATGAAATACAAATCTTATTAATAAAGAATCAATAAGAGGCCACATGATAGTCCTACTTCCATTTGTCAGATGATAGTGGATAGTTCTACTAGAGTGGAACAAACCATATGAACAAGATGCGAGGTTAAAGGCTCAGTTATATTTATTCTATGACGTTCTGAAGTACAAATCTTGGGAATGAAAATCGTTAAGGTTTTAGCTTTAAAGACCGTTCTACCTTAAATCTGTTCTACGACTGACGTCTCGATTACAAACGCATGAATAAAGATAAATTAAACGCCAATTAATGAATATAATTATAGCGTTAGAATATAATACGAAAACACATTGTTTGATTAAAGATTAAGATAATAAGTGGCAGGATATTAACATTTGTTTTTTGAATATAATGTTCCGATTAGAATCTAACTATATCACTGTGAAACTATAGATGACATTTATATTTCTCTTGGGGCTGTGATGACCTTATTAAAAAAATCGCGTCATTAGGAATTAATTAAAGATTGGTCCTATCATTATTTGTCTTATGATTGTTAGAACCAAGTTAGAAAGAAATAGTACGAATACATTTGTGATTATATTTGATTTTGTACTAACTGGTACCGAGCGCGTTGCTGCCGCAGAAAAAATAATTTTGAAATATAATTTCAAATTTGAAATAGCTATTCTGTTTAATTAGGAATAATAGAAAGGACGATATTTATTTTCTTGTCGACAATGAATATATTTATTGAAATTCATTGATATACAGAAAGGAGAAGTATAAACAATATTTAATCTTCTTTTTTTACTTTATTATTCAAGTGCGTTAAGGTAAACAACATTTTTGGTTTTTCTGCATTCAGCAAAAATATAAATTTCTTGGCTATCCGAGTAGTAAATATACAACATACAACTGGCCATACGAAATAATGGATTTTCTAAGTTCAATCCGGACACTTGAAGTGCTTGACCTTGCACCGTGTTGATGGTTGATCCGTTGAGAATAGCTGCCTCGCTTCTTGCCGCATGCTGGTCTTCTGATTCTGATGCGCGGGATCGGGAAGAACAAAAATGTTGTCTTTTGATTCTTGTCACATGTTTATCTTGAGATTCTGAAACACCCGGTTTTGTAATTCGTAAACGATCTGCTTTATTGCGCGCTTGCCGTTCTTCATTTGTCCGAGAAGCTCAAATTTACTTATTTCTTTTGTCGATTGTTAATTGTCACTTTGAAATTAATGCTGAATCATCTATATCTATACTTATAATAAAGCTCAATGTGTGTGTGTGTGTGTGTGTGTGTTGGCGCTCTACAGACAAGACCATTCAACCTACAGCTACCAAATTTGGCACATGTATACCTTGGAGGCCGGGAATGTGCACCTGGGGGTTATTTTTTCAAATTTTTAAATAGAATTTTATTTATTTAAAAATTAAGCGAAATTTTGACGTGTTTCTGCTATAACTGCCGAAAATATTACCGCACAAAAAAGATTTTTACATGAAGTTAAAGATAAAAAATTTATCTTTTAAATGATACCAATGTTTTAACCTTAAACCTAAATTTCTATTTTTAATGAATTTTTAAATAAATAATTTAACTATGTTTTTCAATAATTTTTTTCGTCAAAAATAAAAATGACGATTAAGCACGTTTCGCATTCATGAGAAAAAAATAGCTTTTTTCAAAGTGTTGCCATTACATTGATTAAAGCTCTAACTGAAAATAAGTTAAATCTTTTTGGAGATGAAATCTGCAAAATTATAATTTTCGGCACGTGACTGTAGGAAATGAAACAAATATGAAATATTATTTTTTCTAAAAAATAAATTAAAGAAAAATTATTTTATGATCTTTTACACTCTCTATACAGGATGTTTATTCAGTCCTGGATCCATTTTGATATTTAATGACTCATAAAATAATGAAGATGTAAACAAACTTATGGCATTTATTGATGGAATAACTCATATATTTTCCTTCTCAGGTTTGAATATTTTTACTTTTGTAAATATCGTCTGCGCGTGTTTTTAATTTCAGATAATTTCATTTTCCAGTCTAAATATCGTCTGCTTATTAATTGCATTTTTCTCTCTTTTGTTTTTGGCAACTATTGAAATGTTATGTTTACTTTTGATGTGTTTGTTCTACGTAGTACTTTTGTATGTGATGTTTTATTCGATCGGATATTAAGGAGAATGCATACACCACAAGAGAAAGCACAGATTTTATGGTGGTTATAGAGTTAATTTGCAATCAACTAAATCACTGACTTTTAAGAGTTAATTTCAAATCACTTAAACTGACTGATTTATGAAGATTTGAATATCACTATTCAATAAAAAAAGGATAATTTTTAGATTTTTCATCGATCGTTTCAAAGAAAATACGCCAATAAGCGCGCAGGTTTCTCAAGATTAATTGGCCTAAGATTATGAAAATGGTGAGTTTTTCTAAATTTTTAACATTTAAAACTTCATAAATAAGTCTTAGTTGATCGTGGAAAATAGAAACATTCATTCATTTATTTAAAATTTGGTGTGTCCAGAATATTTATCGGTATATGATACCTTACTGCATTAAATTTAGACTTCATAATTTTTGAAATATATTTATAATCAGGAACAAAATATTATTATTGATTTCATTTCAATCCTTTTGAAAGCAAAACTAAAAACTGAATTTTATACTGAATCTCAGAAATTTTTGTTGAATTATTGTTTGAGATATTACATAAACAATGAAAAATATTTTGTTGTTAACATAAAACTTAAATACCGAGCGATTCTGTTTGCAATACTCATATTCAATAATAATAATAATTAATAAATAACAATAAAGATGATAAATAAAATAAAACGCTTGGTTTTATTAAAAAATATCTTAATATTAATTGCAATTTCATCATTTACATTTTTAATTAAAGTTGAAGTTTTACCGGAAATGGCAACAAATTAGCAAAATATATATAGTAAATTGAACGAAACGATCTAAACAATATAAGTTTGGTATGTCAAAATTTGAAGATTAAAAATGTTTTGTTTGAGAATCCTTTAAGAGACCAGTTACTTAAAATATTTAATTGAAAATTGTAGCGAGCGGTAATACTGGTGAACCGGCTGGTCGCCAAAGGCGGCTAATAGAAATATAAACATGAAATGATTTATTTGTTAATTTTATTGTATTCAAAATAAATGCGAACAATTTTACTAAGCCTATAACATTTGTATTCGTTGGCAAAATTTTATCAAAATCGGACGAACGGTACGGGAGCGCATAAAATACGAACAAACAAAAATTCCTTTTCATATAATAGATTTTAAAAAACTAGGCTAGTTTTATATTTACTTTTTTATTAGAAAGTGGCAACAGCCAGATATTTTGAAACTACAAAAGATTACCACTGCAAAATGCAAGTTGCGACATTTCGTTAAGTTACGATTACATATTTTAATACGTAATAAATATTTAATTTTGTACTTTTATAAAAGAAATGTCTTATGTATAATTTAATCAAATAGCTAAATAGAAAAGTAGCTAACAGATTATTGCATAGTTCAAAGCCATAAGGAAAAGTAAGAAGATATTTTTTAAATCCTATTTATGCTGAATACATAATGCCTGATAAAACAAAACATAATTCGACATGCAAAGACATCGTAACAAAGGTTTGCTGGATATAAATCGAGATATAAAGGGTAACAAATTGAAAATTTGTTTTTATTCTTATTTTTCTCCCATTTCCCTTTACTTAAAAGTGTGATTTCAAAGGAGAATTTAGGCTTCATTCTTTGAAAATTCTTTATAAAATTCCAAAAGATAAAAAATAAATCTAATATCCGCAATGCACTTAAATCTGATAGAATTCCCTTATTGTGCATGTAGCCTTTTTCATTCTTTGGCGAAGAAAGGCAATTTTTTTTTTGCTTTATTTATTTCTTGGCGGCTGATTCGGGCAATATGTCTTGGACTTTCACAAAGTGCTGTTGTTCCACAAAAAAGATTTCTTCGGTTGACCACAGAAGCTTAAGGAATTTTTTTTTTCTTTATCTTTTTCCTCTTGCCCGAAACAAAAGCAAAAGTAAGCTTGAGACTTGTGCTGAAACCAACTTTATTTTGTTTGCTCCTTTTTTTTTAAGCTTAAGTTATTATTTTTAGATTCTTTGATATATCAGATGTTCTGAAGTGTACTGCGGTGTTTTTTTTTCGGGACCAAATTTTACTTTCTTTTCTTTTATTCCTATGGTTAAAGTAAACAAAAGAAATATAGATTGTTTGTTCTATTAAAAAAAGATAATTTTTATGCTTTTGAAAAAACTAATATCTATATTTTTATTTTTCAAATATGTTTATTTGCGTAAAAAGCAATTTTATTGGAAGTTAGATTCCAGTCTTAACAATTATAACACAGTATAACATATGTATTGATGTTGATGAATTTTTTTAGTTGATTTTCTGTCTACAATAAGTTCTCAAAATGAATATTCTTTTTTTATGCTTATTACTTTTAGATTCTATGACATATCAGATATTTTGAAGTATGCTGCCTTTTTTGGGGGTGGGACTAAATTTTAATTTCTTTTCTTTGATTTCTTTGGCTAAAGTATACAAAAGAAATATAGATGGTTTGTTCCACTAAAAAAGATATTTCTTTTGTCCTTTAAATCTAATAATTAATATTTTTTTTAAATATGATACTTATTTGCGTTTAAAGCAATTTTATTGCAAGTTAGATTTCAGGCCTTAGAATTATTATACAGGACAATATATATATTGTTGCTGATGAATTTTTTAAGTTGATTTTCTGTCTATAATAATTTCTGAAAACGAATATTTCTTTTTTTTAAAGCTTATTATTTTTAGATTCTTTGACATATCAGATATTCAGAAGCGTACAGCAGTGTTTTTTTTTCGGGACCAAAATTTACTTTTATTTATTTTATTTCTTTGGTTAAAGTAAACAAAAGAAATATGGATTATTTGTACTATTAAAAAAAGATACTTTTTTTCCTAGAAAAGACTGATAATTAAGAATATTTTATTATTTATTTATTTGCTTTAGAAGCATTTTTAATGTAAATGATATCTAAAACCAAAGAATAAACAGGTATATATATATTGATACTAATGATTTTTTTTCGATTGATTTTATGCCCATATTAAGTGCTAAAATGGAATATGAGTTTACTTTTGACTTTTAAGGGAATATGAATTTACTTTTTTTATTCGCAAGATAGGGCAGTGTAGTTAGTGTTATCATTTTAACACTTTGCACTTTTATGCTCAATCCAACTGGACATTGCGCAAAATGCATTTTTTTCACATTTTGTTCGATAATGATTATTACAAAATCCGTATAATAGCAAAAACTTGCACATCAATTTTTATAAATTATAATAATCCTACGGCTAATCCTGAGATTTTTAAGCATTAAAAAGGAATTCTTCTACTTAAATATATAAATTTCTTATTAAGTTCAAAGTGTTAACACTAGAAAGAATGATTTTTTTAAAAGGAATTCTTCTATTTAAATATATAGAGTTCTTATAAAGTTCAAAGAGTTAACTCTACAATGTATGACTTTTTTTTCGTGAAATTAAAACTTTTAATTTGCCACATGACTATATTATTATCTCAGTGACACTAATTACATTATACAAATTTTGGAATAAAAATAGAAGTCCAATTTCAATAATATATAAATATATATTCAATATAAATAATATAGTATTTTTAATTAAAGAACTACTCATACAACATCCATCTTGGTATTTTTCCAAGCTTCCAGTTTAAATCTAATTCTTGACCGCTATTACCACGTCTCGGTCTTTTCTACAAATTATTCTTCAAAGGCATTTAAAAAAGGATTCTTAAAACCCAATGCAACCTTTTAGAACAGTTACGTGACGCTTATAAATAAAAATAAAAGCGTGTGGTCAAATGAATACACGATACACTGCAAGATTAAATTAAGCTTAAGCTTAAGCTATGAACGTTGAATGAAAAACCTTTTCCTTCATAAATTTTATAAAATATTTTAATTAAATAAAGAAATAAACACTGTAACATTACTGTACGTTTTCAACGGATCAATTTAAAATTCGGAATGAATACAATCATCAAATTCAAAAGTTATTCTGTTCCAAAATGAAAGATTTTTTTGCATGATATTCTAGAGCTAATTTTTTTTATATATGGTTTCTTACTATAATAGCCTAGTATCCTTCAAATATGCCATCTACCTTTGTAACAATGCTCCATTATTTTTGCACATATTTTTCGTATTAATTCTTTTTTAAAGCTAAGGATATAAAGGGAAACGGCATAAAAAGTTGTGAGAATAATGAATAATCTCATATCATAAACAATATGTGTGGATCTGTTACGCTTGTTGTAAACTAAATCATCGTCATTTTCAATCACTTGGCTGCCTAAAAGTTCTTGACACCAAAGGTAAAAATTTTTTTCCTTGAAATCTTTCTTGAAAATCATTCTTGGAATCAACAATCATCAAAATTTTAATATTTAAGTTTTTCCTTTCACTTATTTTAGTTATTTTATTTTCAAACTATGTGAAGCTAGGAATATTATAACCAAAATGTTTTAAGATATTATTTTTTAACTCTAATTTTTACTTTCTCTTATGCGACACAGAGAAAGTACTAAAATCGTCAAAAAAAATTCGAACTCAAGACTTTAACGAATTTCCATGTTTTAAAATTCCTGAGTTCGGAAAATACATTTTTGGAATTTTGTGGATTTGACTGTCACAAAGTTAATTCGAAAATGCTTTCAGCTAGGTATATGAAATTTAAAATAAGTCTACCTATCAACCCGTTCAGTTATAAATTAATACGATAACTACAAAACAAAGAGAGCTTGATAGATAAAATTAGATACTCAGATTTAACATCTATAGTGTACAACCCTTTCAAAATTTTAGCCAAATCAGACAAGGGTTTGATCGCCTATCTGTACGTTCAAAAACATGCAAACGCGATAACAGAAAAACAACGAATTAAATATATCACATTTTGTATGGCATTTTTTATAACTACAATCGTTATGCTGCGATAATTCTTTTCAATTGGTTGGAAAAAACACGTCTAAAAACCAAATTTGATTTTCAGATGTTATTAACTGCTTGTCAGGAATAATAGTCAAAGAAAATTTGCCACAGGTTAGACGATAGATTCAATGAAAATGCTGAATTCACGTCACAGGTTAATATTTCGTAACTATTATACACCAACGCCATAAAAGGCGTTCTCTGCTTTACCCAAGGTCAGCCAGTTTTTGTATGCATTGTGGATAAGAAAGACCCTTATTAGAGAGTATCTGAGAAAGTTTTGGGGTGGCTATTCTTCCTGGTTTATGTTTTGAGAGAAAAATAATTTGATCGCATAACTTTCTGCGGCAAATATATATATATATTATTATAAACCATTTTTCTCTTATCTATCTAGTTCTATTGTTTGACTTTATCACTATCTGTGGCAGAAACAGTAAGGATATCACATGAGACTTCCATGTTGAATTTATTGAAAATTTCCCAGTTTTAAGTTTAAATGAAGTACTCATTAATATTTGTGAAACTTAATGTTTCCGACGACCAACTTTATGCTGTCATATATTTCTACTGTTCACCATAATACTTTTTTGTGTAAGAGCAGATGATATATTTCATTTGATGTAGTTAATATACAGGACGAATAACTTTTCTTTAAAGTTTTTAATGAAAAATAGCTTTCCTATCTGTAACCAGCACATCAAATATAGCGAAAACCATTCAAGTTTCAAATACCAAATAAAGAAACAATTTTGTCAGCTTATGTTATTTATTGTTTTATATTGACTAAAATATATTTATATAATGATTTAATTAAAACAAAAGAGATTTATTTTTAAACTTAAAAAAAGAGCGTATAACCATACATTTATGGAAGTATTATGCAAATTATAATCAATATGCTTTTAAAAAATATAACCTTTCAATCCCTCTTTAAAAATTTGATTTTCATTAGCAGATGTGTTTCATAAAAAATGAAGGTTTATTTTATGTTAGGTAAAATATAAAAAAAATTTTAAAAAATTTAATTTTTAATTATAAAAAATGATGTTAACAAAATTAATAGTAAAAGCATTTCTTTAAAAAATATTTGAAAATATATTTTAACAGATATTATTTAATAAACAATAATTTTAAATTTTTTCAGGAAAGATGAAATTTTAACAAATATATATATATGTAAATTTTTGCCAAAAACTCAAAAATTTTATTTGCACTCAATTACATATCAATAATTTACTTTGTAATTTTAAGAATTACTATTTAACATTTTAAATATTTCGTTTCATACGTTACGGATAATATAAATTGTATTCTTACGTTAGAACTAAAATACAATGTTTGATTTCTTTTTCTGTTTCTCAGTTTGTGTTTAATTTATTTCTGTTACTATTTACTTCGGAATCATTCGTACTAATCAAATAAGCCTTATCTAAATTATATTGATATCTTTTGAATTCTTAAATTGTATTATTAATTTTACTGATTCTATTTGATATATAAACTATAATATTTAGTAAATAAATATAAGCGCCAGTTAAATGAAACGCTTTATGATATTAGAGAACAAGGTACGGAATATCATAAATGCAAAATAATATTCGACGAAAATATAATTGTTTGGCGATTTATATATAAAATTACAAAGTAAATGGAATTAAACCACTTTAATAATAATTAGTTCTTGTTCAAAATAATTATTTCATCTTTGATTTATGTTTTCGTTGATAATATAATTCAAAATCTCATATTAAAATCGTGATTTATTTTTTGTTGTTCTGTTTAAGTCTTTAATGACATTCAGAAGCAAAACCAATAAAAATAATAGTTTTCTTGATTGATTTTAGTATTCTTTTGATATTTTAAAAAGATCATTTGATGCAAATTAAAAATTGTTACAGTTTGTTCAAAAATGTTACTTGAATTCATAATATAATTAGTATTATCAGAAAAAATACTGATTTTTACATGCAAGCTGAACTCCACACATATTTTAGAATAAAAACTTCAACCTAAAAAGAACATGGTCACAAACTCGGTTCTTCCCGTTATAGCATTATTATAGCTGGAAAAATACATAAATAAGAGTATTAAGAATATCATACCAAATAAGTTTTATTTGAATTTTTAAGAAAAGAAAACACCAAAAATTCAAATAAAAAATGTTCAAAAAATAAAGGTTATCGAAATTCTAGTTCAAAACTTCTTAAAATAACAATGTTTCATGCTAGATAAATCTAAATTTATTTTTAGTCACATGAAAACGCATGACATGCTGGCAAAAAAATTAAAAGTGATTTGAATCTTTAAACTGAAATATCATAGATTGTTTCTACCACCTTTTCACTATTTACAAAAATTAAAAATTAAAAATGTAATATTAACCACAAATATGGTTATCTTTCGTTGAAAAATAAGCAGAAAGAAGTTTGGTAAAAGAATTCTAACAAATGATTTATAATTTTAAGACCATAACATATCATATTTTTAATGATCTCCAACAACTGTTTCCCGTTTGTGAAAATAAAAAATATATAAAATAAGCTGAAAAATATCTTTTTTCATAATTCGCGTTGAAATAAACACCATATATGCAGTTTTAAAGAAAACTAGCTGATTCCTCACATAACATTTGCTCTCTAGTGATAACTCTTTGGAATTAAAAAAAAAAAACCTCTGTAAATACAGTTCGACAGACAGACAGTCCATAATTGGATTTCGCTCAAAATTTGACAGGTTTCTACACTATAGGTGTTAAACTTCTCTTCCGAATCTTATCTATCTAGCTTTTCTTCGTTTTGTAGTAATCGTGACAGCGTAGATTCGGACAGACAGACTTTATCTAAACAAATTCTACTTAAAGTTTGATAAAAATTTTAAAATTTGATGTGAAGATCATATACCTAATTTCATTCATGTAGCACAGAGCGTTTTAGAGTTATCTTTGTCACACACAGACAGACGGACATTTTCCAAAAGTATGTTGCTCGAACATAGAGAGGTCTGAAACGTGGGGATTCATCCAAAATCTCCAGTTCGAAGTTTTTGGACGATTACTATACGCTCTCTGCACTACGTATACGAGAAAGTAAAAAAAAATTATGATATCTTCGTTGAAATAATCTTTGAGAGAAAAAAATATTTTACTCGAGCACGAATTCAAAGAATCCAGAGGATGTAGTGACCCCAGAAATTCTAATAAAACTGGTATGCCTCCTCCCACTCGCATAAAGAGTGTAGATCTTGTGGAAGTCCGCCATCTCCAGATTTCAGATTTTTATTTTTAGAGCCGCACAAGAAAGCTTGGTAATTTGTAGAATAATGAAGAAAAACGAGTATGTATATTAGACGTTATTTTGAAGATCGATTGAAACAATTTAATACAGAATTACAATTTTAGTAAGAAGATATTAAACCAAATTTCATTTACTTAAGGCATTGCAATTTTGAGTTACAGCATGTACATGGATGCTGAAATACAAATAAACAGATGAAATTTTTTTAAAATCTAAATCCATCCTTATGTATCATCTGTTTAAAGAATGGATTTAGATTTTAAAAAATTTCATATTGATCTATACTTTCGATGCTAAAACTTATATTAAATCTCATATACTTAGCTCTTAACGTTTTAATGCAATTGTTTGTAGATCTTTGACAGATAAACTTTCTGTTAGTAGATATAACTCAGAATTTGATATTAATTTACAAATTTCTCACAAAGACCACAAAACAAATTCTCAACATCTAGCTCAAAGTGTTTTAGAGTCATCACGGTCAAAGACAGACATAATTTCGAATATATGTTAATTAGACTAGGGGAGGTCACAATAAGAGATGTATCAAAAACCATAGAGATCATCCTGCTTTGATTTTTTTGATATCTATAATACATTGTACATGAGAAGGTAATTATACC
>JAPMOR010053593.1:38877-66889 GCA_026543865.1 Argiope aurantia | reverse complement strand
GAAAATCTGAAATTCACAGAAAAATAGATAAAATAGTTCCAAAAATCAATTTTAATATTCCATAATCTTATTCCATTCCCATAATTTAATTCAGTTCATAATCGATTAATTTTATTCCAATCATAATATTGTTGTTCATATTGACGATTTGCGATTTTTTTAAAATTAAATTCCTACCGGCAAAAACAAAAACTATTTAAAACGAGCAACGAATTAAATTAATACTCATGAAATCCAATAGAAGTATAATTCTTCTCATTTCTATAAAAAAGATATGAAATTTTAGAATGTGATTAATTTCTTCGAAACTATGTTGCTATTTTACTGTATTCCCTAAAAATTCTTTAAAATCCTTGATTTTAAATAAATTTGCTTACTACAATTTAATTCGTAATAATCAAAAATGTTCATTAAAAGTTTTAAAAGCAAGGCAAAAAACTCATTATTTCCAAATCGCTGTGAAATTCGAATACTTTCATAGATTATTAAACTAGATTTATTTTCTATAAATCACGATCTAAAGATTTTTATGAAAAAAAAAATCAATGAAAATTTTTCATTTTTGGATATTAAGTTTTTCACACGTATGATTTCTAGTATTAATATATTTTTTGCCTCCAAAATTACATTAAAGCAAAATGCGTTAGTACATTTATAACCAGAAAATATATTTAACTATAATCATTAAATGTATAGCAAAAGAACAGAAATATAACACTTATCATTACAGTGA
Source organism: Argiope aurantia (assembly GCA_026543865.1). NCBI lineage: Eukaryota > Metazoa > Arthropoda > Arachnida > Araneae > Araneidae > Argiope > Argiope aurantia. Next base: position 66,156 of record JAPMOR010053593.1, on the reverse strand, counting down.
TATAAATAAACGATAAATTAAATAAAGTTAGTCAGTTCTTTTCGATTCAAAATGCTGGAGACAGAATTAAATTAAAATATTTGTAGTTTGAAAAAATTAATTTTAACTTAATTTTCTAAAAAATTTTTAACATGTCGGAAAAATATTAAAAGTTTCATTCATTTCCTCTTATTAAAGAAATAATTTATGAAAAAGGAATATGATGTTAAAGAAATTTATAAAAAAACTGAATCGTTGAAAATGGTATTGCAGTGAACTAATTCTTAAAGCAAACATTTTTATTAAAAACACAACTTTAATTTGATAAGAAATAAGAGTAATTCCGACACTGTTTTTAAAAATAAATTCTATTACCAAGATATTCTTCAGTTGATTAAATTGAAAAATATATATATGTTTTTTTATTATAAATTAAATAAAAGTAATCCTTTCGCGACAGAAAAACTTGTTTTTAATATCTGCACACGATTTTATTATTAGCCTTAAGAGGCTTATTTTTCTTCATTTCGACATAAAATTCTAAATTCAATAAATTTGGTTTATTACAAAAATTTCATTAAAATATCATAAAATAAGAAACGAATTTAAAAGCATGGCAGAAAAATGTATTGTCTGCATCTAAATTAAATAATATCGAAATTGATATCACGATCTTTCGATACAGAATATTTCACATTAAAAATCAAACAGCTACAGATAAATGTATTGAAAACGAATAAATAAAGTGAAAAATCTAATAAACACATTTTGAAAAATGGTTTCCAATAATGTATTTAAAGGATTTGTCTAGACTTTGTGAAATTAGAGTTGAAAGCGTTTTGAAAATACAGTAAATGTAGTAGAAAAAATGGTTATACAAGTCTTAGCTTTTAATGAAAGAAAATAAAATGGCAAATATATCTAAGTTTATATCTTTATAACAACCGCTATTTCAATATTTTATTATGCAATATAAAAAGCTTTTTATTTCATTACAAGCCATTTGAATAGTTTAAATAATGTCCATATCTTTCGATCACAATATGAATTTGTGACAAATATTAAAATTTTATTCATATGTTTGGCTGGTTTATGCATTAATGTGTGAAAAGTATATTAATACATCAAATAACATGAAAAGTACAAATAATATTTAAATTTTTAACACAATTTCTTCAAGTTATAGTATATTACATTGAAAAATGCAATGAAATCTATCGGTGTCATTGAAAGGATTATTATGAAAAGATGGTTTAACATGAACATTTTATATAGAGTTTGAATCAAAATTTGAAAAAACAACCGAATTTAGTCGTACAACAAAAGTTAAAATAAAACTCTTTTATCATTTTGGCATATTTTGCTTATAATATCAGAGAGTATAATTTCGGATATTTTTCTATTTTTAAGTAACTGAACAAAGTAGAATTATGTTGCAACAATCTTTCCTAAAAAAATACAAATATATATATCACATTTATATTTTTGGTTCAAAAAATAGAAATACGAAGCATACAACCATTATAAACAGCTGTAATAAATAAGGAAAAATAAAAAATAAAATCGTCTGCATGATCTGAAATACAAATAAAATGTAATGAAACGAATCTTTTGATATACAGAGCTGGGGAGAAAAATTGCAACATATGCTGCAAACAGTGTTTTAGACACGAAATTAGAAGTGGGGTACTTCTATTTTCACTTTGCACGAAATATTTGCACTTCTTAAATTATAAGGAACACATATTTTTAATCTAATTTCTTGTCATGGCATTTTTATAGCTCTGCATGGCTGATGCAATTGTTTTTAAAAATTATTACAGTAGATAAAAATTAAATTGAATTTATTACAGAAGCAATTTTAAAGATGCTCTTTTCTACTTTTTATGAAATATTGCAAAAAATTCAATTTGGGATTTCCCCTCTTATTCTGCGTTTGCTTTAATATTCTTATTAAATGTCAGTGACTTGAATATTTATCCACCAGGTGTTTCATTCACCAAAAAAGAATAATAGATAAAGATGAAAAATATGAATAAATAATGAATAAGAATAAATAATAAATCTGTTTTGATTTTTATATCTTCAAAATCATTAGGATTAGAAACAGTTAAATTAAAAACGTATATTTAATTGATATGCATTTTAAATTGTACATGTAATTGATGCTAAGTGCTAGAAATCACTTAACATTGAGTAAATTCGTAATTAAGATCTGGAGTGAGTAAAATTTAACCTAGAAAAAATTCACCATTATTGTTAAAACATATTCAACACTATTTTCTTCTTAAAACGGGATTTAAAACCTTTTGTTTTTGACATCTGAACTATTTGGTGGATTCAAGTGTTTATACAAATAAAATTGCCAAGGCAAAAAAAATCTATATTTTTCTTATTTCGGATCAATGCTTGGCATAGACAAACGCGCATGCCACAAAATAAATAATTGATAAATAATTTTATGAAGATTAAATTATATACACACCCATTTCCGATGAATAATTTTAACAATTTCTTAAGTTATATATATATATATATATATATATATTGTTACGAATCCGTAATGCTGCTTCCCAGCATAGTTGGTTCCATCATTGGAAAGAATGTTTTACAGTCATCTGTATGGGACAGAGTCTGGACGTCGTGTCGGGGGTCCCAGAGCTTGGCGATAAACTTGGCGATCATTTGGCGACTTGGCGACCAATTTGGCTACTTTGGCGCCAAAATAGATTATACCCGAAACTTCGAGAATTTTCCCGATCCGTCCAGTAGGAACCGAGATACGCCTCGAACGTTCCTGATTGGTTGAGAGGCTCCTAGCCCCGCCTCCTGAGACCTATAATAGGGGCTGCAGCTGCCAGAGATGTCAAGTCAGTAATCCGAGTCCAAGTCGGAGAAGTCGAGGGCAGAGTAGTCTGAAGCGACGGAGTCAAGCTAGTACTGAACTGAGCTGTGCGCTACTGTCTGCAGTAGATTCTGGTTGTATGCTGCTGTGTATGCTGTTGTATGCTACACGTGTCGGCTGAAGATCGTCGTCTCTGTGCTGTATATAGTTGTCGCTTTTGTGCTGTCCTGTGTGTCTTCGTGTAAATAAACGTCGTTGTTTTTATTCTACTTCTGCCTGCTGATTGAGCGTTCTCCACACCATATCACTTCCACTATCCAAACGAGCCCCGGTAAAAAATTTCGTAACAATATTATATATATATATATATATATATTAATCTAACTGAAACTTTTGCTGATAATTTTTCATTCTTAATATGGCAGTTCATGTGGAGACACTTTTTCTATTATTAAATAATTTTAATGATCCAGATTTAATAGAATTCCCCACAAATATTAGATACTTTCAAGTTTTATATCATAGGTTTAAAAATATGCGTGCGTGTATAATAGTTCACGATAGTGCTGCCTTTTTTTGAAAAATAGTTTTATACATACATTTTGGATGGAGGCAATTATTTAGCAAGTTTGGCTACTTCTTGAGATAGTAGATTGGATTTTTTACATCTGTAAATCCAATAGAAACTTTTACTCACAATTTTTCATTCTTATTTTGGCGGCTCTTTCGGAGATTAGATAAAGGATGCTAATAATATATATGTTTATCAAAAATAAAATTTCCAAGAAAAAACATTACATACTTTTATATTTCATACTATAGACTTAAAAATATACGTGTGTGCCTAAAAATTCACAATAGAGATGCCTTTTTTGAAAAATAGATGTTTCATACATACATTTTGGATGAAGACATTTCTTAGCACGTTAGGACACTTTTTGAGCCAACAGATTGCATTTTATACATCTGTAAATCCAATAGAAACGTTCGTTCACAATTTTTCATTTTTAGTTCGATAGTTCTTTCTGTGAAAGAGTTTGTGAAGAAAGAAAAAAAAAAGAATAGAGAATTCTCTATTCCATTTGTTGTGTTGTACGATCAAAGTTGTGGAACAAACTTTAGACAAAATAAAAAGGTGAGAGGAGAAGTGTATGTTGTTTTGCCTGGTACATTGAGGTTATAATAAAGATTTTCCCCATCATCTTGAGGTATTTTCTTAAAACAAAAACTGTCATTTTGCAGATTTTTTTATATTTCAAATCTTTTTAGAAAGAAAATTCGGATAGAACAGTGTGCAGTTAGATATTTCATGATTTCATTGCATAAATAATTTAATTATTTTTTTGAATAATTATATTTAAATTTATGTTTTCAGAATTTTGCAAAATAAATGCTTATTTTTTTCCTTATAGCAATATATGTATAATCGTTGCATTCTTCTTTCTTTTTTCGCTCAATACATAAGCTTGTTTAGTATTTGAACTTCAAACTAATCAACATTTTTCTCTCTGGGTGAAATTGATCTGTGAGCAATTTAATCATCCATTAGACAGATTTATTCTATGCTTCTTCAGTGTGTTAAATGATAAAGTAAAGAGGAATCTTTGGTAATCTTAAAAATATGGGAAGTACTAAAGGTGCATCAAATTTTCATTCACAAATTAAATAAATAAATACTTCGTTCATCTTAAAAGTATTCATTTTAAAGATAATTGCTATCTATTAAATTAAAAGATAAGTTTTAAATATATATAACTCAGTTGTTGTCTGTGACAAGACTGAAAAGATTAAACCGACCGGAGAATTAAACTTAACTATCTAAGATATATAGTAATCTGTTCTAAAAAAATATTGCTATTACATATAGTTACGATTTGTAATTAAGAAACAAATTCATCCTGAATAAAATTCAATATAATATTTAAAAAATCTAAAAATAGCATTATAACAGTATAATTTGAAATATATAAATATTATACCTTTTACTCAACACAAACACAGACATTACTTCTATATAATATGGTTTATTTTAATTAAAAATATAAAAACATTTGTTAAAAAATCATTTGCCAATTTTGCTAAATTTAATTTGACTCAGAAATTTAAAAATCTTTTGGCTTGAATACATTTAATAATTTCATTCAGATTTCAAACATTTCAAGAATCAAATAATTGCTTTCTTCCAATTAATTCCAAAATTGAGCAAGTTAATAAAATAGTTAAATTTAATTCCTTTAATTGAAAGACTTTAAAAATAACATTGTATCTTGCAGTTAAGAAATAAAAATAATAAAGATCGGGACATAAAGTCAGTTTAAAAGAAACAAAATTAATGGTACTCTAATTAAAGGCTTGATTATTTATTCTTTAACCTTATTTGTTCTGTTTCAATTCCTTTTATATAATCAATTACTGTGCGTCTGGAAACTACAAATATCTTTAATTGAAACAAGAATTATTTTTAAAAATATTTATTAAATGTAGAATCTATCAAATGAAACCAAAATGAATTTCTTTCATATTTGTTTCAAAGTTGACAGCTGTTTACAAAATGTCATTCAATTTCTGATGATTACATCAATTTATAAATCATAGCTCCTAATACTGAAGTATCTTTTTTTAATCTTTTCCTGTTACATATCACTTTAAATGAATTTAATTTACTTTTAGAATGTGTTAAATCATATTTAACGCCGGCAAATTTTATGATTTTTGTTGCTTCTAATTTTAATTAGAATATTGATTCTGATTATATTCTGCCGTAGGAATACATAAAATTGGTTCTTTTATTCTTCCAATTCAAATCATGGCTACGTGATACTTGTCAAATTCCACTTGGAAACTTGAATTTAAAAACGGCAAAGAGGCACTAGGCTTTGGTGAGAACAACAGTCTAAGATTAACTTGCAGATATTTTAAAAGAGTTGCTTCGTTAGAATACGACAAACGTTATGCGATAAGCTCCATATATGTTAGAATATCATGCTAATGATAGCTTTAATATATTCTTTTTTCTTAAGCTTTCCTGTGAAAAAAGAGATTTTCTTTCCTATCTGTTATGAAAAGATATATTATTTATGGTGCATTATTTTTGCCTAGGAAACGAATTCGATAAAAAGCTTCAAAAAAAATCGAGAATTCACATTCCAATACGAAAAATACATTCAAAAAATGAAAATATGGAATATTCCTAAACTATCACTGAATATATATAAAAAAATTTCTGAACTGTAATATTTGCAAAATAAATCATTTTAATTAAATTTTTTATAGATTGTTTATTTAAGTTGTTTATTTTTTTAATGATCAGATACATTTAACATATTTACAAGATCATTTTCATCCTTTTTATATCTAATTTTAAATTAATGATTCTGCAGTTACTTCAGAAAAGTATTCATAATTAAAAAAGGAAAAAGAGAATTCGAATTTTCTTCCGTTTTGCTGAATGCAAAAGTTTTGGAAAAAAAATTTAGTAAAACTCAAGCAAATAATTGTCAATAACAGCAAAAAAAAAAAAAAAAAAAAAAAAAAAAAAAAATGGATGCCATGAGATGTCAATCAACCCAAATAATCAGAGATTTTCAAATGATTATCAAACGAAAAATATATGAAAAATAATAACTCTTTATTTTTTAAGAAAATTTTTTTAATTTTGTATCACAATTTTTTTTTCTTCCATTTTTAAAAAATTAAACTACTTATTCATTCAAAAGAATTATTTTACATTTTTAATAATTGTTTGCATTGTGACATAAAAAATTAGAAACTAGATGTCTAACTTCAGAAGTCTATGTGAATTTCACATTTGAATTTGCTCTTCAGGTTGCCATACAGTATAAACAAAAATATAAATAGAAAATTATAGATGGAGGTGTTGAATATTTATTTTTTTGTAGAAATATTGTTATTTCGGAATATTTTTCGATTTTTAAAATGATGCACTTCAGAAAATGAATACGATGGAATGGTTGAGATTCTTTATAAAAAATTCCTATCTATATAAGAAATGATTTATATATTTTGAAGAATATATCTGATTGATCATTTTTCCTTTTTCTCGATATCTAATATTTTTAATGCTCAAATCCAGCTGTTTTGAAAGTTTATGAAAATACTTATTAACAATTTATATAATAAAAAAATATAACTTTAAAGAGCATCCTGGTAAAATTTATATAAGAATAAAAGTGCATCCTGAAGCTTATGATGTAGACTTATAAATTAGTATTTCATACATAATATAAATTATATATACTGAAATGCACTCTATAATGGGAAGGACACAAAAATGTCAAAAGCAAATTAATATGATTTTACTTTTAAAGAATTCGTATTTATCTGAATTATATATTCAAACTCGAAATCAAAAATATAACCGAAAATTGAATATTTTAAACGAAATATCCGAATAAGTTTACAAAATATCATGTATATGTATAACAAACGATCAAACACATATTTTGAGAGCCTTTCAGTTGTTAAATTTCACTGACAAAAAAAGAATCATTATAAAATGAATGATTCCATTTCCATCTCAATATCTGTAATTAGTAATTATTAAAAGAACTTCTTACTTTATAACCATCTAATTCAAATTATTTGTCCCAATCTATTTTTTTTAATATAATGTAAACGTATTTCGAAGCCTTTAAAATCTAATAAAATTCGTCATTCTAATTAATTTTCTTACAGTTTTCAAAACTGTTAGCTTTTAAATTAAAATCATTTTTCTATATATTTCATAATAATGATCTTTCTGGTAATTTAATAAATTTAATTTCTTGTAGAAATTAATAAAGATCAAGATTGGTTATGTAAAATTAGTTTATACGAAATGGATCCATTCGAGGATAAAATATTTCATCTTTCCATTTGGCATCCTTTAAAGAACAATGCCCTTTACAAAAAAGAAAGAAAAGTAATAAATATCGCATCATCAATTTCATTTTACAATACAAAAGTAATGGAGTTCAAATAAATGAAGTTAAATGAATCATTCAGTATGATTTTATTTTATAAAACCAATTAATTTAAATCTCAAAATTACAAAATTCCGCAGTGAAAAATTGAGAATTATTTTGAGTGTTTAATTAAATTCATTCGAATTTCTAAAATTGAATATAATAGAAAAAAAACTGTCGCAAATTAATGATTCTATCGAAAATTAAAAATTACACTATTTGAGTTAGAACAGAAATTCAGAAATCAAACCTTTTAATATAGCGATTTGAAATCGCGATATTGCTTTTTAGTTTCATTTATTTTAATCTATTTAAGAAATGTCATGGTTAATTTTGATTTGAATGATTAACTTAATTATATCATGAAGGTAATATCAGAAAAATATTTCCATTTATTTATTACCTTATTTAAAAATACAGAGCTTCACTTCGCTTAAAGAATATTCTACTTATATGATTACATATTTAATTATTATTTTTGTGGCACATTTTACACAAAATGTTTTTATAAGCAGTTGTTTTAACCTTAGGATGCATGAATTCTTATTTATTTCACCAAAAAAAATGCATGTGTTTTGAATAGTTGCATATAATACTGGAAAATAAATAAAAGAATTTTTAAATACATTTTTAGTAAAATTAAAAAAACAATTGCCAATGGCAGGCTAAATTATGAAGTAAACAATATATCTGTGATACAAATCGCATTATAACAATTCTTCAATAAAAATAAAAGTCCATTTACACCAATATATTTGTTACACTGCAAAATATATCTTGAAAGTATTTTTAATGATGGGACTATTCGTACAACAGTCGTTTTGGTCCTTTTCCAAGCTTCCAATTTAAATCTAATTCTAGTATCACTATTACTGTATATCGATCTTTTCTACAAATGTTTATCAAAAAGCATTTGAAAATGGATTTCCAAACATTCATTGTTGTTTTTGGAGCAGTCATGTGAAGCTTATAAATGGAAATAAACACGAGTAGCCAAATGAACTACAAGATGCACTGTTGGGTTAAGCCAACCGTGACAATTGAGTTTAGTTTTGTTATATTAACGTGCAGTTTTAAAGCAATACTAGGTCTATTTTGGTACGGACCTCCTAATTTTGATTCGAGGTCAGATGACGAGGACAACACCTGAGCTGGCAGCCCCTCTCCACACCACACTAGCAGCAGTGCGTTTAACCTTGGCTGATTTATCTTGCAGCAGACCCCCTTACACGACGGTTCTTCGGTGGAATCGCGTCTCGAACCTAAAACTCTACGGCTCACGAGCCGAGGCCTTACCACCAGGCCACCGCAGCCCCTTACCGTGGCAATTGAATCCTCTCTTCCGTTTATTGAGAAAACGAATTCTATAATATTTTTGAGCGAACAAAATAAACATTTTAAACTTCATATTTGTATCAAATTATAAAAAGAATTCATTTTCGTCTATATCTGCATTTTCTAATATCATAATCTTTATTAACATAGCAATTGTCTATTTCAGTTTTAATTCGCACACTTGAAACATTGGATGTTCATTTAAAGTTACGTCTTTCTTTTAGATTCCTAGATTCTTATAGGAAGACTACATAGTGCAAGGGTTTCGTAAATACCCCATTTAGAACAAAAAGGGGTGGAAATGGTGGAGGGTTGAAATTTTCATTTCGCTATAACTTTCTTAATATTGAAGATAGAAAAATAAATCTAATTAGCCAAATGAGTACTTCTTTTATACGAACAACTTTTGCATTTACGTTTTTCGATTACAGCAATATCTTAGAAATCAGGGGCTGAAAAGTGATTTTCAAGCCCTAATTTGGGGTGTTTCTAACATCAACAATTTATGTTACCAGATGGCAACTTAAATATAAAAGAATCTACTTTTGCCTTCCAATTTGCCTAAAGGAATTTTTTTTAATTTATTTTGTTTTCAACAATCCAAATAATTTTAAACTGTTAAAATAAAAGAAATATATATATATATTATATATATATATATATATATATATATATAATGAACATTTTTTATATTTCCCATACAAAAGCAATTAATAATTCCACTAATCTGCAATTCAAATTTTCCAATTCTACTGTTTCTAGACATTTTGCACATGCACAAATGGTGTTTTTGTACTTATTACAATTTTTCCTTAATTTTTAAAACCCAGTATGCCATACTCCAATTTAGAAAATAAAATAAATTAAAATTATTTCTAACATCAAGACAATTTTGATAATCCAAATTTTTGCCACAGAAAAGACGGCGAAAATTCTGACCCTATTCTCTTACTTCAAATCGAAGCTTAACAAAGATATCTTTTTGTTAGAAAAGAATCTTATGAAATGTTTTTCTATTTTACAAATAAATGTTTTTCTAATACGTTTTCTTTTTTTATGTTCTCATGTTACATTTTATTTATCTGTTTATCCCCACCACATATACACACTGCAACATTTACTTCCAATTTTTTTATTGTTATATCTGCAATTCTATCGAAAACATTTAATAAAAGGGGAAAAAAATTATCATCAAAAAACATACGTTTATGTCGGAAAATTTACAAAGAAATAGGATGTTTTGAAAAATATTTTTTATTAAAGATATTTTTTTGTATTTTACAAATAAAATCTTTTTTTTCCCTAATAACTTCAGCTGCTTTTTTAAGTACACATTCTTTTTATTTATCTCTATATTCCCACCCCACCCTAACTACAAACATTTGTTTCCAATTTTTTTTATTGTTACATCTGAAATTCTATTAAAAACAGTTAATAAAAAGAAAAAAGTTCTTTTTCAAAAGTTCAGTTATACGATCTGTTGCGGAACAAAATTTGACAGGTTGAAAAAGAAATCGAGCCGTTTTTCTTATGATGACGGTTCTTTTTCCGTCATAAACCGACGGTTCCTTTGAATAAAATTTCTTTTTTCATACTGCCTCTTTAAAATATCTTTTCATTCTTTCCCGCGCATTTGCTTTTAAATAAATACCAATACTGATAGAACATTTTATGTTTTAAAATATGCTCATTATTTAAAATGCTTAAAGTATTTCTGAAAAATAAATAAAATATTTTTTTAATTAAGGAATTCATATTATATTTAATTAAGAAATTATTTTAAATAATGAATCTAATCATTTTGCACTTTCAAAAATATTAAAATAATTACAAACAGTTGCAACAAATGTATAAATATACCTCTATTACGTATTTAATAATTGGCAATTTGAAGAGACAAATTTTAAAAATACGTAATTTTATTATATACTTTTTTATAAAGAAACAAGGAGTAATTTCAAAAAATATATTTTGTGGGACATTTCTTGTTGAAAAAGTTTTATCTGTAAGTAGAAATATAGATTTACTTTTTGATTTATAAAAAAGAGCATTCAAAAAATTACAAAAAGAAAAGGCAATCTAAATTATGCAATATGGAAAATAGATACAAAAAGAAAAGGCAATCCAAGTTATACGTGTGAAATATTAATTTTAAAATTTCATTATTAAATAAAATACTGGTATTTCTTTTTAACGCAATATCGTAAATGCAACTAGGATTGAAAGACAATTCAACATTTTACAGCTTAAATTTAACAATGAAAATGTCATATCTATAAAAAAAAATAGTTTTAAAATTTCGGCGTATAATCTCAAAAATATAAAACTAATTATATTTCTAAAAGTTCATTTTATTTTGATTACATTTCATACATTTCAGATCGTAATGATTTTTGTCTTTCACTTCATATCATTCCAAACCTGTTTTCTTTTAAATTTAAATGATGGATTTTTCTTCACATTTTCAAATAATTTAGACGTAAATTCATGACAGCATATTCCATTCTAAATAAACTCATTCAAATGCGTAACTAATTAAATTTAATTCGTTTTATCCAAAAACATTAAAATTTTGGAAATCCAGTGAAGAAAATAAAGTGATATGTTTCAAAATATCAATTTAATTTTTAAAACACAAATTTGCAGATATTCTAATTTATTTTCTAACACGACTTGTTTTATTTCATTTCTTTTAATGATGGGAATCCATTTCCATCTTAAAAATTAAAACTCCATATTTGAATCAAGAATTGTTTTGAATAATTATATTAGAATTCTACTGATACCAAATAAACATAAAATTATAATTTGAAGGAGCACAACTCTTTGCAGAAAATCGTTATTCCTGTCAATTTGATAATCAGTATAAAGTAGTATAAAATTAAGAAATGATATTTCATTTATTATTTATTGTAATCTGCCTTTAAAAAGCTTCAATATGATATGCAGTCTTAATTTATTAATGTTATTTTTATGTACTTTTATTGAACTGGATGTTTCATTTCTACAAAAAATTGTTTTAACAAATTTCATTCATTTTTGGATTTTCCAGAATTTTAAAATTTTACACCATTATATTGCAAACTGAATTGCAAAATGCTATTTTAATATTTTTATAATTAAATATTAAACAACAAATAATTTTAATTAACTTTTGATAGGAGAGGTAGTATTTTTAGTGTCATTATGTCGCTGGCAACTGTTGCATTTGATTAAAATTTTGAAATACTTTGACATTGACAATTTTCTGTTGATTTCTTTGTGTATTCAGTGGTCGTGTTTCAAATATCAAATGACAAATCATTACACAAACACAAAATAACACCCTTTATTTTTACTAACCCTAAACTGTCAGTTTCAAGTGTTTTCTTTAATAGAATTGTTAGCGTTACCACTTTACTGTCCAAATGGGTGCAAATACAAATATTGCGTAATTTTGGTGCACACTTAACTTACTTACACAGCAGTGATAATGTGAACACAAAAAAATAACATGTGTTCACCCTCTTCTCATTTCACCTGAGTGTAAATCCACAATAATACGTTCGAAATTTATTGGAAAAACCTTATATTTAGGATTAATGTTTGACTCAAAGTTTGAAAAGCCCTTTTTACGAATCATTCACTAATAAGGAAAAATTACGTGCCGAATTTATTTCATCTCACTATTTGAACACGCATGCCGCGATAAGTATACAAATATTATGTTAAAATAAAACAATTAAATATTACATTATGAGCCCAATAAATTATGTAATGTAAATGATATCGCATTTAATTAAAAAAGCTGATAAAAAAACCTGTTTTTGCTCAGAATTACGTTTAACTACATTTATGAAAAAAAAATTTATAAATATATTTGTTTCACAATTTAAGTGAGAAAATTTTAGCACATAAATCGGAAATTCTAATTAAATAATACCAAAACATTTTTCGTCTTCTCATTTCTTTCGTTTGGCGCATGTTTCGAGACATAATAATTTTTCTTTTGTAATTAATGTTTATTATTTTAATTTAATTTTTATCATCTTTAAAATATTAATCGGGTTTTTTTTGGAAAATTATTATTTTTTTCTATCAAAATGTAATTAAATGTCTGAGACACCAAATAAAACAATATTTGAAAATTCATCAAAAGGGCGGCAAAATTAAATTTCAAATCATTTTACTCAATTTTCTTTAAAGCTATTATTTTCTTGCTCTGAAAGAAATAAATATTTTTAAACAAATTCATTTTTTTTCAATTTGAAATGAATGATATTTAAATTAAAAGCGTTCAGTTTTTATAATTTAAAATGATTTAATCAGATTCAATTTTTGAGATGAAAGAATATTTTGAATATCTAGAATTTTCAGATTCCATAATTAAATCATTTTTTGTTTCATTAAAAATTGATTAATCACAAAAAAGCCAAAAATGGTTGATAATTAAGAATTGATAAATTCTTTATAGAGCTCTGGCGCTTATCTGGCAATAGTTAGATCAATTTAAATTTCTGATATTCAAAAAGCATTATGTAATTGAGGATTGTTTTTTTAATTATCTTTAATACTTATTTCAAATTCTTTTTCATTCAATCCATAATAATTATTTATTATTAGTTTTAATTAAATTATTATATTAGTTCTCAAATGTAGAAAAATGTTTCATTGTCTTATTTTAATTATGTCTATCAATTTTAAACGTGTGATTTTAAGCATAATGTACATTTTGCATTGAATGCGCGTAATTACAGTCTCCGATATTCTAAACTTTCATTAAGTAGCAAATATTGAAAAAATATTTGTTATACGATATTTTATAGCTGAAATATAGCTTTAAATTGAAAGTATTGAGGCTTAATTCTCTTCTAGATATTAATAATAATAAACTGATGAAATAATAGTAATAATATTATTATCATAAATCTCAAATTATTTCGTGATCTTCTAGAAAATCATTTACTAAATAATTAAAGTTGTTGGATACATTGCGTGCCTACCTTTGCATTTTAAATATTAAAATGAAACCTATATGTGACATCACTTGAGCACTGGAAATTTGTGATTTTTTCTTATTAGTAAAAAACTTTTTGATTCATTTTGAAAAAAAAAATATTCAGTCTGTAATAAACAATTCAGTAATTGAAATAAAACGGAAAAATTAGCTAACGCATTTTTAAAAACTTTGAAAATTTCGTCTTGTATCAAATATTTTAATTTTAATTCGTAATGTTGTAAAATGTTGTCCTAAGTATATACTAGATTATACTATGAGGAACAAAATGCTCACGATCAAAATAGAGGCTCTTAATATAGAACTCTAAGTACTTCTGGTGTACAGGAATTTTCACAAGTTTTCCTTTTCTTTAAAGCGAAAAGAGGAGGGTAAACATCTTATTTCAAGAAGTTTGCGGAAAAGTTTCCGGAAGACCTTGACAAACTGATATCTTTTTATGAAAATTTAGGCATTCCGCTGGACAGTTTTATATACGATATATCAAAATTAATTTTTCCTAATTCATTCCATTTTTATGTCCGAATAACCACAGACAGACAGAAACATATTTATCAAAATCAATTCTATGGATCAGTAAGGATATTAACCCATTAGCTGCCATCACCCGCATTCAGAGATTTTGTAGTTTTACGTACACTACTAGACGCAAAAATATATATTTGGTACTGAGCAAAAAAGTTCATTCGCCTCTTTGCAATAAGCGAACAAATTTCAAATTCGTCTGCAGGTTGAACGGAACAGAATCGTTACATTTGAAGCATTATATTTTTTGTTTGGTTTTAATATTGTGCATAAATATTTAATTCAGAGGTTACATTAAAGATCTGTCACTTGTTCAATCATTAGAATTTTATTGAAATGATTTTATTGGTGATTTTATAACTATAGTCTATTACGAAAATAACAATTATGTTCAAAACAAAACCCAATTTTAATATAAGTATATTGTTTCAAAATTTTTTTGTGCTTATATATGGACTTCCCAATTGAAAAGTGGACAAGTTAAATGAAAAGAATACCTTTAATGGTAATAAAAAAAAAGATCCACGGGTGTTGTAACACTGGTTCCATCGCTTAGGTAGCAGGTCTATTCTTTTGTTGTAGAAATATGGTGATTGATTCTTGAAAAAGTCGGGCTCACCTTCCTTCACTTCGCCATCTGAATGTAAACGCGCCCCCTCTCAAGGGGCCCAAAGATGAGGAAGTTACAAGGAGACAAATTCGGACTGTAAGCAGGTGTTCAACCATTTCTAAAGAGTTTCTAAAGTCATTTGGGTTTCACAGGAGGCGTGCAGGTGGGCATTGTCATGGTGAGTTAGTTAGTTAAATTATATTAACGTCCCGTTTTAAGCAACACTAGGGCTATTTTGGGACGGACCTCGTCATTTTGAACCGAGGTCAGATGACGAGGACGACACCTGAGCTGGCACCCCCCTCTCCACACCACGCCACACCAGCGGGAGAACGTTTGACAATGACAGATTTAACGTGCAACAGACCCCCTTACACGACGGTTCTTCGGTGGAAACGGGTCTCGAACCTGAAACCTATGGCTCAAGAGCCAAAACCTTACCACCAGGCCACCGCGGCCCCATTGTCATGGTGAAGGATCACTTGATGAGTTAAGAGGTTCGGCCGTCTGCTTTTGATTGCTTTTCCGTAGTTTCGTCAGTGTACTCCAGAATTGTGTTCGATTGATAGTGTTCCCTTGGGGCAGGAATTCAATCAAGGGCAATCAATGAATCAAAAACCGTTTCGATCTGGACGCATCCATACATAGCACGACATTACTTTCGATCCGTTTCCTCTACCTCTAATAGCTTTCACTGTTAAACGCTGTATGCAGTGTACACCTCCTACCGCTCTTTATATCCCTGTTCGATGGCGCAGATATGGCTGCTGACGCAATCGCAACTTTTCACTTGGGCAATCATAAATAATTTGTCCGTCCAAATATATATTTAAAAAAATTTGAAATTTAATGGATTAAACAAAATACTATAAAAATTTCGAATTTGAATTTTTGAACGACTATAATATTTTCTCATCATTTAAGGGGCCACGGTGACCTGGTGGTAAAGTCTTGGTTTCGGAACCAGACGGTTTCAGATTTGAAACCCAATTTAACCGAAGAACAGGTCTTGTAAGAGGATCTGGTCCACGTTCAATTCGTCGGGGTGAAACATCCTCCCGCTGGTATGGTGTGGAATCTTAGAGAGGGGGGAGCAACCAGCTCAGGTGTTGTCTTCGTCAACTTAAGGCTCAAAATTACAATGCCCGTCCCAAAATAGTCCTAGTATTGTTTTAAAACGGCACGTTCATAAAAACTAAACAAATCATATAAGATGAAGTAAAAATAATCTTTTCATATTCCATATTGCGGCTCGATATAGATGCATCAAAAAATTCACAAAGGAAATATATTCTTTGAAAGACAAATATTCAGCAAGTGCATTCGCGAGTAAATGTTTTTTTGACACGTCTGGGGATTATTTGAGTGAGCAAATTGCATTTTATATATCTATGAATCTGTCTGAAACTTTTTCTTACAATTCTTCATTGTTAGTTCTACATTTTTTGGAAGGAAAAAAATAGTTTGTGAAAATCAAAAAGAAAGAAATTTGTTCATTTTCTTTTGTTGCATTCCAAGATGAAAAGTTGCAAAAAGTTTGGCAAGATCCAGGGAAAATGCATGTTTGCTGTTTTGACGGTGAGGTCATAATAAAGCTTTTTCCATCTTTTTTTTTAGTACAGTTTATTTATTTTTTTCTTTCGAAACTGCCATTTTTGAAAGATTTTTCTTTTCCCATCGTCCATTTGCTAACACGGTATTGATTGAAAATGCTTCGTTCTGAAAAATTCTCATGACATTAAGTGCTTAAAGGTTTTCTTTTGGAAATCTCAGAGAATAGATTTCTTCGAAAACATTTTACTTTTAGAATTTCTAACAAATTATAAAAGTTACATCTATTTACTTAAAAAAAAATTAAAAAATCTGAAGCCAGCAAGTATTTTTCTTCATGCATTGTGTGAAGTATTTAAAAATATTTTCAAATTGTAGCTTACAACGAATATAAAAATATTACTGTAAAATGCATTACTAATGTATGTAAAATTAATTCATTAATATGAGAAATATATGTTAAAATTAAACCCTATTGACCTGATTATTCGCGAAATATGCTAAAATCTATTATAAAGCCGAAATAAAATATTTATATATGTTTGTTTCGGATATTTATAAATGAAGGATACAACTTATAACACTTTTATCAACAAATAATTATGTGATTAAAAAAAATGATTTTCTATATTAAATTTTAATTTTATTAAAAAATTAAGTAATGTGGTGGTATGTAGATTATTATGATCTGTGCAGGAAGCAACAGGATGAATGTTGTTGGAAACATTTCTTTAATAATCACATTCACACACTTAAACACAAAGACAAGACATTCACGCGCTCGCTTCACAGTTCAGCATCACATCTCATTCTCATTACCATCGCAATGCATCATGGAATGACATATGGGATGGCCTAATCAGGCATCGTCATCTAGTATCCAAAAGAGAAGATAAGTGTAAGATGGCGATGCCTGATTAGGCCATCCCATATGTCATTCCATGATGCATTGCGATGGTAATGAGAATGAGATGTGATGCTGAACTGTGAAGAGAGCGCGTGAATGTCTTGTCTTTGTGTTTGTTTAAGTGTGTGAATGTGATTATTAAAGAAATGTTTCCAACAACATTCGTCCTGTTGCCTCCTGCAGAGATCATAATAATCTACATACCACCACAGTAATAAATATTAGTCTATATCATAAAAATTTTCCTGGATCGAATATTAAGCCTACATATAAATCGTTTCCTTTAAGTTAGACTAAAACAAATGGATAAACAGATACTTCTGTTTATTTAGTTTTTCTCTGTTTGATACCTATAACTATATTAAAATTATTATATTGAAACTATATTAACACGTTGACTGCCGAGAAGTTTTCCGGTGACCAGTGGTGCCATATGAATTACACTGTTACATATGAACTACACTGTAAGGAATTCAGAACGGCAATCAACGTGTTAATGCGTCTTATTTTGCTTTAATTTTTTTATATGCAGAACTTGGTAAAAGCAATATTAACAACCACATATCACTTTGTTTTGTTAATTTTGTTAGCAAAGAGACGAAATCGACTTGTTTCCAGTAGTGGGGGTTCTACCAAATTAATATTTTTTTCTCCTTTATTTCAGGAGAAAACTGATTGAAATGAAAATAGCCTAAATCCTTAGAATTTTGGGAGTTGCAGAACACCTTTTTTTTGTTTTGTTTTGTCAATTATTTTAAATAATAGATAATTACCCAAAATTTCTAACAAATACTTAAAACGCTAATTACTTAACTTATTTTAATCAATATTAAAGTTCTAATCTCGACTAATTTAGAAGTTTAACATAATAGTAGCATCAGAAACAAATAGTTGAGAACAACATATTATAAAAAATATAATATCCTTTGGAACGTCAAAAATATTTTTATTCTGTTATAGAGTAAATTCTGCATTTCATTAATATAATTTTATTTTTGTGTAATGTAATCCATTAACTTTCTGTCCAGAAACTTATTTTTAACTAACTGAATTATAAATAATTATTCAATTAGCAAATTTAAAAGAATTAAAATTTAAATTCTCAAGAAAGAATAATTAAAATAAATAATAACACAAAAACAATCTGAAACATATTAGCAATAGAGATTATATATACACTGTTAAAAAATTTGTTAAAAATCGTAAATTCTTTTCGACGTTTTAGATATTAATTTCGATGATTTGAAAACAGTATTTGGCGATTTCGTATATATTTCGCAATCCATGTCGCCAGATGGATAGCCGCATGTCGCCAAAAACACGCAAAGAAGGAAATACCTACCGTTTACCGAGTACGTAACATTATATTTTATGCGATAAAGTCGTTGGTGCATTTCATCATTTATATATTAAATCTTGAAATGAAATATTTCCCAACGAAAGAAAGATATTTCCACAAAATTTATGCCCAAGTAAAAAAAATTTAAAATCAGTTTAGATTCATCAATAAAAATGATTTGTTTAGTTTTTATCTTGTCACTAATACAGATCGTCTTAAATCAACTTAGTTTTTAAAAAATAATCGGATTTTAATTTCAATGATTTTATAAGAATATATTTCACCAATCAGAAATAGAAAGATGGTAAAAAATTTCCTTTTACCAAAGTCGATAATACTGCGACCTAATTATACATACATTCATTCATTTTTTCATTATTTCGTTTTTTAAAATAATGTAAGGGAAAATCAAGAAATTAAAATAATAAATGCCAAATTAGTTCAGTCAAGTTTGATTGCATGAAATCAGCATTTAAAAATATTTGTAAACCAAGAACTCAAAAAAGTTACCTGTTTTTCTTCCCTTCCTAAAACATTCTAGTAGTTTTAAAATGGATATAATACTTCATGCAAATTATAATAAATATTTTGAGTGTCAATTATTCCTTTCACATTTCGATATATTATCTCTGAATTTTAAATAATTTCATTTAGTCATTAGAAACTCTGGCTCTAACTTACATATGTCTAATCATAATCTATAAAAAAAAACATCAGATGTCTTATTAATGTTTTATTTGTCGAGACCAAAAGGTATTAATTAAAGAAAATAATTGCAAAAAAAATATTTTTGAACAATTTATTTTATCTATACAAAACTTGGGCAAATACTTCATGTGATTAAAGGAATAAAATAGTGCCATATTTTCGGATATGAAATTAGGACTAAAATAACTCCTGGAAATAATGTTTTAATTCAATTCATATAGCATATTAAAAATAATAATAATAAAAAACTTGCTTTCAAATTTTGATAAAAAAATTTAGTCAAATTGAAATAATACAAACACATTCTTTTGTTTAGAGTCACAATTTAATTTTTTTTTTTAAAAAAGTTGCTATTTTTTACTTTTTATACTAGCTTATGAAATCAGTTTCGAAACATTTATTCTATTTTTCAACACTTATTCCAATTTCGAAAAATGTAATTGGATATCAGGAAAATCATATTTTTTTCGAAATTGATAAAACTATCAACTTACATGTTTTTTTAAATCATGCATCATCGTAATAAAAATACAAAAAATAATTAGAACGATATGAAATTTCTTTAATACAAAATTGTATTTAAATCAAACGATTTCTGTTTCATCTCAGTTTATATCTCGGAACTTCAAAATTCTGTATCTAAATAAAAAATTAACTGAATATTTTCACTGAATTTTAATTGCTTTAAAATAAAATATAAAGATAACATTTTGTTAACAAGTATCATATCACACTCATAGTACTTTCAATGAGCTGATATTTTATTTTTGATAAGATAATCGAATTTAAGAACATATTGATGTCTTAAATGTTTAAGATGATTTCATCCACAAGATGCATTTAGAAAAATTTTTGGCAATAATTTTTTTCATAGTCTTCAATAACAAGGCGAGAGCCAGGTAAAAAAAAAATATTATCCTCCATTTATTCCGTAAATAGAAAAAAAAATCACTTTCAGAAAAAAATTCAGAAAAAGAAACAATGTAAAATAATATTTAGATTAGAAATAAAAACCATAAAAAATTTAGTTTTCTTAATGCTTTTTTATCATTTTCAATCCTAAAAACCTAAAATAAAGTTCCGAATTTCTATTACAACAGGAATTCTATGAACTTTCACTTTGCTTTTTCGTCATTTCTAACACATCATTACTAAAAATACCTATATCAGCTGATATATGCAAATGAACAGCTAATACAGCCAAGGTTTTGTTTCACTTAATTTAATGGTAAATAAATGCTACTCTCACTAAAAATAAACAAATTCTAAAAGACAATCCCGTTTTTGTAAAAGCTCCGAATACAGGAAAAAAATCTTTAAGTTATTTTCTCCAAGTAAGCCGATTGCTATAGTATATTTAAAACCGATACCCATAATGCATTTGAAATCAGATTACTTTTGAATTTCCTTTTAGTTACGTAAATATATTTTCATTATTTCCTCTGCCTAAATTCAAAATTTTGTTATCGAACACAGGATTCAAATTTTGGAATCCGATTTTTCCAAAAACAATGCGAGGGCATATATAAAATAAGGGCTTAGATATTACTATGGCAGTTTCAATAGAGATTGCCTTTTCAAATCCTCCGCGTCTTCTGGCAAGAGTCTGAAATTAAGAAACATTTCACCAAACATCTTGCATGGAATCTTGATGTTTACATTATTAAACTAATCTATTCACATAGAAACCGATAGCAAAGGGAACATATTGATCTCTTCCACAAAAACTAAACACTTCATTTCATTTTATGTAATTATTGGTTAGCTGAAGACTTAAAATGCTCGACTTAAAGAAATATTCATTTGCTAAGGATATGCAATAAGTTATTAATTTATAGAAAAAGTAGGACATTTTATTTTTGAAGATTATACCAAATTCGTTTTCATCAATATTTTAAACTGCAACCTTAATTGTAAATTCCTGCAGCTAATTTTTTCACGCATACCATTATAATAAAAAATTTCAAGCAATAAAAAACTTTAATTTTTTTATATATATAAAGGAATAGTAATCAGTGAAGAGCATTTCACTGAATAATAATCATTTGAATTATTCAGTAAAACGATATATAAATACAAAAACGATTTATTATTTGAAAGGTACATTTTATCATAAATAATGAGACTGAACTAAACTGTTCCCTTACTTCCTTAATAAAAATAAAAATTCACTGCATCATCCTTATAATTTTAAAATCTATTCTTAAAATTAATATCAGGATGTGTTTTTCTTTAATAAAAGAGGACGACATAATTCATAATATTATTAAGACACAATCTTTCTTGAGATATTTGTAAAATAAAAATCTTTAGTTTAAATAACTTCTTAAATTTCAATTTTCATTTGGATAAATTTATATTGATTTTTTTTAAGTCTGAAAAAACTGGGCATAAAAAAATGTCTTTTTTTATAACCGGTTTATATTAATTCACAATAATTCAAAGCTAGTTTTTTTTTAAATTTTGATACATTGATACAAACCAGGGATACTAATCTCCTCAAGACTTTCTAGTACACCATCTAATAAATATGTCATGCTAGACGACATTTTATATGACATTGGCGCACAATAGTTTATGGAATATTAACTTTTGGCGTGAAGTTAGCATTTTTATCGAATCTATCGTGTTTTAAGCAGCTAGCTATTTGGCGATTAATCCTTGACATGTCGTTGATAGCATCCAAAAATAGAATTTGTGTTTTAGACAAGATTTACTCAACCCATTAAAGTAAACATTTAACACAAACTGCACCTGTAATCTAAAATTCTCATACTAAATTTGATATATTTAATTCATTATATTTTTTAATCATTGCGTTTACTTATTTCTGAAATTATAGACCATCACATAGTCATCATGTTATTGGATTTGGCTAAAAATTTCACAGGCGTCTTCACTATAGATGTTGTATCTATGTACCAAATCTTACCAATCTAGCTCTCTTCGTTTTGTGGTTATCGTATTAAATTATTTTTTGAACATCCGGGCTTCCTCTGAGCAGACTTTACTCAAAATTTGACAGAAATTACAAACCAAATCGTATACCAAATTGCATCTATCTAACTCGAATTTTTTTTTATTTTTTTACAGACGGACGGACATTTTCCAACAACGTGTTTTTTGATCTACTGGAAATTCTACTACTAACACGTGGAAAATCATCAAAATCTGGAGTTTGAATTCTTATTTATGAAGTTTACTACACTTCCTCTATACTAGGTATACGAGAAATTAAAAATATGTGTGAAACAAACAAAAAATTAATACCTAAATTGAGGAAAAGGACTTCTTATATATTTATTTCTTTATTAGAACTATAAAAATAAAGCATGTATTGGAAACTCTAAGGATGTCCTAAATAATAAGGATAAATAATCTTTTTTTTTAACCTTTATTAATAAAACAGGAAGGATTTTCGAAATTTTCAGAATTTTCGAAAAGCAATAATAATTTGAAAAATAATCTACAGAATAGATAACATTAACACATGCTCAAACAGATGAATTCAGTTTATGGTTAAACTCATAAAAAATAACTAAAGATTTTGAAATAATCTCAATAAACCAACTTTTATTATATCTCAAAATATTATAATTTTTGATATAATTGAAAAGAACCGATTATATAAATAATCCTAAACTTTTTTCAAAACACAATAAAAAAATTGTTTTTATTCTACATTTTTTTACTGTTGTTGTTGTTGATCCCATAAACAAAATTATATTTTCTTCAATAAAAAAATATTTTGCGAAGTAACAAAAGAAAAGAAAATTAAAAAAGTTTCTGAGATAATTTCTATTTTCTAATGAAACAATGAAAACAAATTTCCATTTCATTTATATAAAAAATTTTAACTACCAGTAAAATCCAGTATCGTTTGTTAAACGATAAAAATTATGAAGATTTAAACAGAATTTAGTTTTTAAATAGATTTTTTAAAAAATATATAGGAGAAAATTTTTATACATGATAGCAAAACTTTAATAGTTCGAAAATATATACGATGAATAACTACATAAAAATATTTTTAAGGAAGTTATTAATTTTTGTTTGAAACTCTTAACACATTAAATAAAAAAATATGCAAGTATTAATCCAATAGCTTCAAAAAATATAGAAAAAAAAAGCCAGCACATAAAAGTGAAGCATACAGAGAAACTTTTACAATTAAATATTTGAAATTCTATTTCTATGAGGTTGACACGAAATACTTTCTAAAAACACTTAAAAACTCTTAACCAAAAAAAAAGGAAGTGAAATATTTGGTATTAAATCCCAAAGGATCGCAAAGAAAAATGGAACTGAAATAATTGAAAAGAATACAAAACTTGAACTAAAAAATAAAATATAATGTTGCACTTCGCTTAGGAAACTCGCTTTGGTTAATACTCATTTAACAAAACAAAAGAATTTTTTTTTATTATTTTTTTAAATAACAAAATTCCGAGAGCTTTGTTTATCAAGTAAAAGAAATCCTGTTCTCATTTTTCTTAAAGGTTAGATAACAACAACAAGAAGAAAAAAAAACTCCCTTTTTCTCGGGTTAACTTTTCGTAGTTTCGCTTTGAAGCCATCTATCATAATCTGTCTTTTTGAGAGAGAATAAAAAAATATATATAAAACGCATGAAATCCAAAAAGATGGAAGAAGAAACTTTTTGTCTTAAATCAGAGGTAAAAGTGAAAGTAGTAGTCATGAAGTTTCCTTTCTTTATTCTTTGATTCTTTTTTTTTTTTCTTTCTAGAATCTGATTTAAGTTTTTGCGCACGTAAAGTAAAAATCGTATTTTATTCTTAAAGAATTGAATTCTTAAGGGAATTTTTTAAATATGAAATTTCAGACGGAGAGCTTTAAAAATGGATTCTAACCACATCACTTTCATTTTCCCGATATTATTTTTATTCTTTTCTGTAAAATTTCTGTTCGTGTTTTAAAAGAGAAAAAAAATACGGTAAATTAATTAACTGGAAAATAAATTCGAGCAAAAAACACGGCTTCATCGACACATTTTTTTAAAGGAAATGTTTTGTGGAAAAGGTGCTAATTAAATGAGGTTTTGACATTAATAATTGTTGTATTCAATTCAATATTCCAACATGAAAGAAATAAATATTCTTATTTCATAGTAATTTGAAAAATAAATTTCATCTGAAAAAGCTCCTAATCTTTAAAAATGAATGAATCTTTATTCAGGCGATAAAAAAAACCCTGAAATTAATTTCCGAAATACTTTAAGAATAAAAGCAAACCATTTCTTTTTGGCTGATTTTAATCTTTTTGATGGCAATTGTTAATTCAGTTACGTAATATATATATAAAAAAAAACCTTAAGATTTAATTCAACTTACAATATTTTCTTATATTTCATATGCAAATTTTGATAAAAAACATTAAAAAAACGATTTTTTTAACTACGCATATAAAAACTACCAAAATGTGATAATATTAGCATACATTGGTACCTTCAATAATAGAGATAAAATAATTTTAGTGGAAAAAAAATCTGTGTTATAATGTTAGTTTCTGGAAATATATAAAATGAATATAAGAAATAAATGCTTTTGACATTATTCTGTAAATATAAAATAATTAATGTTGTCAATTATTCTCAGAAAATACTCATTAAATGAATCATCAACTTCAATCTTGTAATTCGTGTGTATCTTTATTTGTTACCTAAAGAAAGACATGCATAAAACAATTAACGCAAGATTGCGTGAAGATATAAGACTTAGTAGTCTTTATTTTTAGCAAATGAAATTTACTTCATTTATCTTCACAAATGATGCGAGTTAGACATACAGTGTCTCACAAAAGTGATGGGACACTTCTGCTTTACAAAAAGAAACTGTAATAAAACAAATTTTTAGTGGGTGTGTTTCATACTTAAATTTAGTAACAATTATTACATAACATACA
Source organism: Argiope aurantia (assembly GCA_026543865.1). Lineage (NCBI taxonomy): Eukaryota > Metazoa > Arthropoda > Arachnida > Araneae > Araneidae > Argiope > Argiope aurantia. The sequence goes on along the minus strand of JAPMOR010053593.1, from coordinate 40,475 downwards.
TTTTGTCAAATTATTAAAATATTAATTTAATAAAAATACAATTGTTTAGAACGGAGCAAAAAATAACTCACATAAGTGATGGAACACCATTAGATATGCAACAAAAATCGTCTGAAATAAGCAATAAAAATATTTTTGGTGTTTTTATTTTTACTGAAAAGCAATTGGCAATAATTTATAAAATCGTCTGCAGTATTTCTCCCCAGTTTGTTTTGGAATTTTTGTGTTTTTTTAACTCTGTGAAGCCATGAATGCTAAACGAAAAGAAACTTCACCTGAAATTCGAAAATTAGTTATTAATTTGCATATTGAATGTGGAAAATCTATTAGAAAAACTGCTGAAACAGTTAACTTGAGTCATTCAACAGTTTTCAATATCATTAAACAATATAAAAAGAATCATATTATTCAGAATAAAAGAAGACCTGGCCGACCATCAAAGCTATCCAATGGAATAAAGCAAATCATCGTTCGAAATATTAAAAAAAATCCTAGAAAGAGTGCTCTAAAAGTTGCTGCTGATTTACAAGCATATATGGAATAATTGTTAATCCTGAGACTATTAGAAGGGTCATTCGATGTGCTGGATATCACGGTAGAATAGCCAGGAAAAATTACTTCGTAAGTGAAAAGAATAGAAAACTCAGACTAGCTTTCGAAAAATCCAACATAAATAAGAATTCTGATTACTGGAATAAAGTTATATTTGCTGATGAGAGTAAATTTAATATATTTGGTTTTGACGGTAGAATCTTGGTGTGGAGAACACCCAGGGCAGAATTTCGCAAACAGAACTTGGTTTCAAAAGTAAAACATGGTGGAGGAAGAGTTATGGTATGGGGTGTATGCCGTTCCCCGGAATTGGTTATCTTGTTTTATTGACAATATAATGGATCAATACAAGTATATTGACATTTTAAAGCAAAATTTGAAATCTTCAGCACGAAAATTGAACCTTCATAACGATTATAAATTCTACCAGGACAATGACCCCAAGCACACTGCTTTGAACGTTAGACTCTAGCTGCTGTATAACTGTCCTGAAATAATAAAAACACCACCACAATCTCCAGACTTAAATCCCATACAGAATACTTGGCAAGAATTGGAATCAAGAATTCGCAAACACACCATTTCTTTAAAACAATTAAAATCGGCGCTTCAAGAAGAATGGGGTAAAATCACTTCAGAAATCACAAAATAATTAGTCGAATCCATCCCAAGAAGATTAAATCACGCTTTAAAACTTTCCCATCATTTTTGTGAGACACTGTATTAATTTTTGAAATTCACTAGATAATTTGGAATACAAAATCCAAAAGACATTACTTCTCATTTCAGTGCAACACAATATAATTTTACCTCAAATGAAAAGATCCCTCGTGCTTTTCTTGTGAGAATAACGTTGCATGAATAGAAGAATTGCATAGGAAAAGCAACAAATAAAGATTTTTATTTCTTCGAAGTAATAGGTAATAATATTGTTAGGAATATGGAAAACCTTTTTTTTCTTGCCATGTTAGTCTTATGTTTGGAAAAAAAATTACAGGCATCATTAATGTATGCATCATTAAAAAATTAAAAATCATTAATGTATG
>JAPMOR010053593.1:6489-38867 GCA_026543865.1 Argiope aurantia | reverse complement strand
ATGCATCATTAAAAAATTAAAAATCATTAATGTATGCATCATTAAAATTACAGTTATCATTAATAATCTACGATCATGTCGACAGATCAGGGGATCGTTTGGTGCATTGGCTACACATTTTGCTACATAAATGAAAGTTTCTGGAAAACACATGAATCATTGATTTATCCCTATTAAAAGGAATGACTTCGGTATAAATTACTATGATGTTAGATTCTGTTGGAACGCTATATCAATTCGAGGCGGGCGCACAAGAGTTAATCTCTCTGTAGACTCTTTTTGACTGTGCACTTTTATAAGCCCTAGAGAGAGTTGATACAGTTATTTAATTCGTGATTTGTTCTTTGCTTATATTAAAGATGTTTTCAGGTGATGTTGTTTGCGTACATCTTAGATATACACTTGACAGCTTTCATAGTTTTTTTAGAAATGCTGTTTTCCATAATCCAACTTGCTGGAATGCATTCACCTACTAATTTTAGAAATAATTTTATTCATCATATTTTTTATAAATGTTGCACATATATACTTTCAATCAAATTAACATATATACTTGTAATAAAACATATATAATAAATAAATCCTTGAAATTGTGAAATAAATAACACAAGGCTAGATTCAATTGAAAATATATGTATTTTAAGTTGTCCTGAATATATTGTGCCAGAAAATATATAATTAATTTGAGTATAAATAATTATCTTCAGAATGAATTTAATTCAGAAAATAATTTACAAAATATTGAATTACATATCGAGAAACCAATTTACAAAAACAAACAGCAATTAGAACTAATCAACAAAGAACATGTTATTTGTCATTAATGATTTTTTATATTGATTTTAGTTAAGAAAATGCATAAAATGTTAAAAAAAAAGAGTTTTCTTTCATATATTTAAATACTGATCTTTCTATATCTATAATTTTAACTATAAAATAATAAATTTTGTTCCATTTATGTCAACACTAAGACATGAAAGTTTTGAAACCGTTAAATCATTTCTAGCTTACACCTGGCTTTTAAAAGCAGATGGGTCCTTCTAAAAAGTTTAATACACGACTTTGTATTCAAAACTTGAAAAGAGCGTCTCCGATATTTTGAAAAGGCGAGTAAAAAGTTTCAAAAAGTTGAAACGAGATATTTTACATAGAATCAAACCGATTTAAATGCATTTGTTTAGAAATTCGTTCGGAATTCGGAACGGCCGTTTTTCAGAAAACTCGGATTCCGAATTCGATGTCTCGATACCGTGATCGGAATTCTATGAATAATTTTCGAAGGAGACTTATCCTTTCTTTGGAATATTTTGGTTGTAATTCTCGTTTGGTTTTCGGAAGTTTAACTTTTATCTTTTAGAGCTTTAATAATAAATTTTGATACGATTTCCATTACTGAGAGAAATGATTTTATTTTGAATAATACGCAGTTTTAGAAATTTAGACATAGAAAAATAGAATTTAGATCTATTTCTCAAAAGATTTACTAGGCGCTGGCTACCTAATACTGTAATTTTATATAAATTTACTTTCAATTAATTTTAGATGAAAAATTTATTGATGGTTAATGTTATGTAATGCGTAGTCGGTGTTGACTATTTTAGATATATAATTTTAATATTCATTTCTTTTAATCATAAGCTAAAATTTAACTCGAAATTATATCGAATCGAAAAAAGTCTAAACTTAGTAAAGGTTGGAAAATCATAAAAATTGTTTGACTAATTCGTAGAAACTCGCAATATTCACCCTTGATCTATTTAGAAAACAACCCAACAATTTTTACATTTACCATATTATAAAGCATTGCTCATCTTACACTTTAACATAAAATGTGATGCTTGAATTTTTGGACCATACAGCGTTTGCAATTTTAACTCCTTAACTGACTTACTTTTCTGGTACTTCCATTAGATGACAGAATTGCATAGAACATTCTCGAAACAAAACGAGTTGTGTTGTCGATTCAATTAAAAATTCATAAAATATTTAAGAATTTTTTGAAACTGTGTCATTTTTGTATTGAAATATAGCATATTTGAATAATTTAATTCCTGTTTAATAGCTTCAGAATAGATAATTCCATGCTGTAGTACGAGGATAATAAATGTAGGTTGCGTGAGCCCGTAACATACTTAAAATGTGCAGTTTCAACTTATGTGCAACCAGAATTACATTGTATAAGTCCGCTCTCTCTCTTCCGCCCTGTAGTAACGTCACTTCCGTTTTCTTCTTGAAATATATACTGCTAATTCTGGGCATAAAATTTAGGGTTTAGTATCAAGAATCTAATGTTTGGCGATTTGTGACATGAAAGCCGATTCGATAAAAAAAATCATTGCACTTCTTACTACTGGTAAGCGGAAGTGCACTCATGTATAAGTGGGACATACACAGTGACATTTGTCTAGTGTTAATGAAGACTCTCGAATCTCGAATATTATTTCTTCTCTCATTTATCATCTATACACTAGCCGCCATTGGTGATCAGCTGCATCGCTAATAGTATCTATTGTATTATTTTCAATTAAAACTCATGCATAACTTAATGTTGAAGAATTCTCCAAAGAAAATATTTTTAAGCCTGAATATTGTGATAGATATCATGGCTGTGTTATTGTATTAGTCTTTTTATGTTCCTTTTGATTATGGATATGAACCATTCCAAAACAGTCAAATCTTATGGCATCACATAGCTAATAAAAAAGCAACTTTCAGACTAAACTATTATTTAACTTTCACATTAATATAATTTTAATTGTTTCTCATGTAAGCTATACAGGAATTAATCAAAATTTTACTTCTTTACTTTGCAGCCACAGATTAAAAAAAATTAACGCTAAATATATTTTTTAAAACAATGGAAACAATTTGAATTTCAAGTAAAAAATGTAAATTTTTGTTGGAAATTCGGTGAAAAAAAAAAGAATTAAATTTGCATGGGTATAGAATTAGTATCATTAAAAATAAAGCTTTTAAATTCTGAAAAGGTGTAAAATTCATTTATGTGCTGAAATTATCGTAAAAAAATGGCAAAATGCAGTTTAGTTTATAATTAAAATTTTAATTAAAATCTTTTTAAATTGTTCAGAGACGCCTATTTTCACTGTCCAAGACATACAAGTCATAAATTTCGTAGCTGTAAGTCAGACAGTCTGACTTGCAGAGTGTCGACACAAACACATGCATTTTTATTATATTATATTCTCGGAAAAGAAAAAAAGAGGAGTTTTGATAAATTGATTAAATTTTACATTAAAGATATTCTTTAATGTAAATTAACTGTTTTTTACAGCCTTGATAAAATAATGTTTGGAAGAAAATTGTATTCATTTTTTTAAAAAAAAAGTTAATTAAAATATGAATTAAATAAAAACTAAGTTTTGATGCTTTTCAGCTTATCTTAAAATGTTATCTGACCAGTTCTACCTTTAAACTAAAAACCTTCCCTGTTAATGATAACAATTTTATAATATATGTACTTTTCACACATTTTAATACTTTTTAAGTTCTATCTGCTAGACAGTGGAGATAAAATTATCATTATGTCTCATTGTTTATGAGACATTTCAAACTGTTCTTTTTATCAGTACTAAAATACATATTTAAAAAATTTTCTCGGGACATCAGCTACAAAGTAAAAGTTATAATTCCGCATTTCTTCCTAGTGTGTTAGATATAACTCTCATTGTGATTAATGAATTAATATTAATAATAACTGCAACAAGTATTAATAGCAACCGCAGTTGATATTTATAATAATCGGCAATTAAAATGATAATCGATAAATCTGATAAATTAACCATGTTGAGCTTTTATTTCTAATTACAAACGATAAATCACAATCGTAATATATTCACTTCTGATTTGCATTCATATTGTTCAGCTTATCAAACTGCAAAATGAAACCAGAAATAAATGCATTCCATATTAAAAATTTGAAAGAAAAAAATGCAAAAAAAAAAGAACTAAAAATATATATAAAATTAAAAGGAAATCTACGATCGCAAATTTCAAGTTATCATGCGAGAATATTGTTGTTTTTTAAGTCATTATTTGTCTTGATTAATTTAAGTCATTAACCAGTTTAAACCGGTTTTGAAACAATCACGAGGCATCTCTATCGGTCTCTATTTCTATATAATTCTTTTAAACTTTCATTTTCAATTTCTCTAGCTTGCAGACAAGATTTTGGAGTTCGACCGATTTTGAGATGAAATAACAGCTATGATGTCATAGTTCTACGTCAACCGGTTAAAAACGCTTCTGCTGTTAAAGAAGCATACGTAATAATAATGCAATACTGGTAAAAGCAGTTCGACCTTTTAAAAACTAGTCTGCTTTCAAAGAAGCATGTATAATAATAATGTAATAGTGGTAAAAACAGGTAAAAATAATATATGCGATTAAAAGATGATGAAAATTGCCATTTATGCTTTATTCATTAGTGATTTCGAGATTCAATATTCATTGCCTACTCGATTTCGAGCTGAAAAACCTCCTAACCAAAACAACATCATGTTCTCGCATGATAAAAAAAAAAACTAATTTTCCAGCCAAACAATCTGGACGCTAAAGGCAATTATATACGAATAATGCTTAAGCAGGGAAATTATTGAAATCTAGAGAGATTAAATTTTTTGATGATCGTGATGTTCCTTGTATGTTTTGCACAACAGAAGTACAAAATGTCAAATAATTCAAACCATGATATTCCTAAAGGTAAAGACACGTTTCAAATTATTCAATTTATTAAAAACAAGCGAACAGACTGAACATAAACAATAACGTCTATTTTTAAACACGGAACAAATCCAGCTGCTTCGAAATCGGAGAATGAGTCAATCACTTGAAGTGATGAAAACGATCGCATAAATTTTCAATTCTTTCAAACACGTACAGTCCTAAAACTCTGTAACTCAAGGGAAAGAATCCCAGATACCCAGACGGATCATAAATATTAATACATTCCAATCGCTGTCAAAAAGTGTTAATAATGCAGGCGCCCGCATTAAGCAGAAGATATTCAAATTCATTTCTGTTGCAGCCGTTGACACCCATTCGTAACATTTTACGAATTGTTTGTCTCAACGTCTGGGCTGTTTGTTAAATCCATAGAGGAGTAATATATAATTCAATGAAAAATGTTGTAGGAAAACTCGAAACTTTGTGCATTTCAAATACATATTTTAGATGCAAATATATTTCAATATTAACGTATTGTGATTTTCATACATCTAAATACTAAAGAGTCTGGAAAAGATATGCTGAATTTATCATCAACTTCAATGGGGAAATAAAGTTAACACAATTAGTATTTTCAGAAATTTTTAGTATCGACTAATACATTGCACATCTAGCCATTAAGAATAATTGAGATATCTAAAAAAAACCATATAATAGTACAATATCAATCAAAAATCAATTACCAATGCTTTTATCTATCGAAAGAATAACCTTTATAGATTTTATTGCAAGATTTTGTCGTAAAAAAATCAAATGCCAAACATATAATGCACGATATCGTTTTGAAAAAAAAATGTTTGGTAAATGTTTAAATATAGGTTAGTTTCGGAGATTCAAAAAAACCAATTTAATGATTAATTTTGATCTAATTTTTACTAACATAAGAAAAGCCTCATGTAAACATGTTTAATTACAAATTAAAAGTTTAACTATACTCTAGAATTACTTTTGATAGCAAACACGTTTCTTATTCAGTATAAAAAAGGGACTAAATACTTTTATCAATCAGCTAATAAAATTATTCGATTTTTGTTTTACAATTATATAACTATAAATTACTGAGCAAATAACATTTCTTTACAGGACCATATCATAAAATAACTAGATATATTTGTCATCTTTTACAAAAGTAAATTTGCAAATGTTTTAATTTAAATAACTTTACAGTTAAAAAGATCTGAAATTTTAAGTTTTCTGACATTTTATCACTGATTACGTTTAATAATTCTTATGAAACAGCGTATCCATTTTAAAACAAACTCTCGTAGTCCAGATGTAACTTTAAGAATCATAAAAATGAAAATCATGTTTCAACAAACTTGAAATAAATAAATCAATATCACATCCAATTCTCGATATCGACTATCCTATTGATTCATCAGCACATTTTATTCATCGTTCAATAGCCTGCGGGTACAGTCAGTATTCGTTAAACACGCAGAAACGTAATTATTATTCATTCAACCGTATCTAAATGGTAACAGAAACTGAAGAAAACGAACTCAATAGTAACGAAAAAGATAATTTGCAATGCTTAGTTGATCCATGTGGACACTTACCTACAAAAACCACTTATTGAAATTGTTACTTTGGAAAGGGTTAAATATAGTTATTTTAATCAGCTGAAAGGTAGGTATGACAAAATTCTGAGATCTCTTTTAGGGTAGTTTAAGGGTTTTAGTTGTGGTAACAATATTTTTCATTTTATCAAAATACAGATTTGCTACATTTAGATTCGTCTATTTTATTACTCGACTTTTATATCTCAAATTTCTAAAAGTAATGGAACTTAATTTCAAAAAGGAATTCTTAATATTAAAAAGGGAAGTTTAAAATTCCTATTTGTTTAAAGATTTAAGCTTTTATACTAATCAGACAGAGCAAAATTCTACTAGTTAGAAGAAATATTTCCATTCTTCTCAGTCATATTTTAACTTTTTCCACTTGAAGTAATTTTAATTCGCGCAAACGATTATTTCCTACATTAAACGATATACAAACGATAAATATTATTTAATTTCTTCTTCTTCTTTTTTCTATTACAATTTTGTATTTAATCATGTCAATAACATAATAACAAGAAAAAATCATTTTAATGCTCTATATTTTTTACATCATATCCAAACTACTCCAATTTTTCAGAAAGATTTTAATTAAAATATCTATAAATAAAAAAAATTCCCTTTGGTCTTGTGTAAGTAAAAAAAAGAATTGATCTTCTAAAAATTACTAATATAAGTAACTAAATAAATATGACTTACTATTTGAAGACTTTGATGAAGATATTTTGCATCAAGTTGCATTGAGTTTTCCCCCTGAAAATAAAAGTTATATTTATTCAAGAATTTGAAATATAGCTTTTTGAAACTAATGAAAATAAATTAAAGTAAAGCAATAATTAACGCTTAATATACATCTGCGATATGTATGTTTCTCTGACATATGTCTTCGTATAATGATTCACGGACAGAAGGTTAATATTTATAAAGCTGAAACATAATGTTATACGTTATTTATTTAAATTCGTTCATGAAATTAAATTATTTGCATATTATGAAAAAATAAAGTTATTTATTTGATTTCCAACTTTTGTAACAGAATTCTGTATTAACCAATATCTTAGATAAAAAAAAATGCAATAATGTCAATGAATCCAAAATAAATTTAAAAATTTACAGTTTTCACAATTAAATTGCCAAATATTTTTGAATCCGATATGATATTTGAAGTATTTATTAGAATAAAAACTAAAAAGAATTTTTTTTCAACTAAATTTAGTTGAATTTTAAATGTACCTAGTGTAAAAAAAATATTTTAACAATTTATTCTGCAAAAAATTTTGTTAAAATTTTATATTTATGTTGTGGCAACATACTTTAAAAATTTTAATAGTTCTTCTATAATGCTAAAGTATTTTTAAAAATTAGGAAATAAAAGCATTACAATATTTATCCTTTTAAAACCATAGAAGCATCTCATTTTTTTTGCAAAGACAATAAGAAAATATTATATGCAAAATATAGCACAAAAAATAAAAATATTAAATATAAAATATTAAACACAAAATATAGTTTCGTATTACAATTACTGCAATATTACATCGCACAAATCTATTTTAATCGATTTTCACTTTAATTCACATAATATTGAATCAATTATAATAAAACAGATATTGCAAGACAAATATTTACTTCAAATTCGAAAAGGATTTTATTATAATTCTCTAAAGTATTTCTTTATTTCTAAATATAATTTATAATGTCTATTAAAAGGAATTTCAACAAATTAACTGTTTTTATGGTAAAATTTATCAAATATGTATCAGTTAAGTAATTTTTCATTATCGCAATAATATTCCCTCTAAATTTAGTTGAAACCTTTGTGAAAACTAATGAATAATTTATTCAAATTCATATTTTAATCATATAAACAAATCACAGATTAGATTTCAAAATCCAAAAGAAAATGCACAAGGCACGAATTCAAGGAATATTTTTCTGTTCTTGCATCGGAATGATTAATTTAACATTTGTGCAAGAATATTAAAAATGGAAATATTTTTCTCTTTCTCTTGTGATCTTTAAGAGCTTTATATTATATATATTAGGTCTACCGGAAAGTTCTGTCCGTTTTAGGATGAAACAAAGGAATACATTTTTCCATACTTTGGATAAACTTTATTGAATAATATAATTGCCATCATTATTTATGACTTCTTGCCAGCGTGATGGCAATTTGTATATCCCATTTTTAAAAAAAATGTCTTATCTCTAGAGGCCAAAAATTGAACCAGTGCTTGTCTGATATCTTCTTCGTTCTTGAATTGTTTGCCCTGCATGAAATTTTGTAAGGACAGAAACAAGTGATAATCAGATGGTGCTAGGTCCGGGGAGTATGGTGGATGCGACAGAATTTCCCAGCCTAGCTCTGCGACTTTCTGACGAGTCCCCAAAGCAGCATGTGGCCTGGCATTGTCATGAAGCAGTATGATGTCCTTCCTATTGAACATCGCCGGCCTCTTTTCTTGGAGTGCTGTTTTTAATTTATCCAATTGCTGACAGTACCTCTCCGAATTTAGTCTTTCGTTTGGTCTCAACAGCTCAAAATGTATTGGTCCTCGAATGTCCCACCATGTACACAACATTCTCTTGTTCCGGCTCAACTTCGGTTTAGAGATAGAGGGGGCAGGTTTTCCGGGTTCACAATATGCCCTTTTTCTTATGATGTTTTCATAGGTAATCCACTTTTCATCCCCAGTTACGATTGTAACCGGAGCGGACAGAACTTTCCGGTAGACCTAATATATATTTACAATTCTTATTCATGCAAGAATCTGATTCTACTTTAATCTACTTTATAGCTATTGGTATGCTTTTTAATAAAATTATAATATTCTTAAATACGGAATCTAAGAATTGATTTCGTCTTAAATAATCTTACGTGGAAGAAAATAGGCCGAGAAAGAATCAGAAAAACATCACTAGTGAGTTTGGAGAAATTTTTAATACATCATTGAGAAAGAAATTCTTATTGCCTTATTAATGATAAGGTAGATTTTCCTTATGTTTTATTATTCCAGGAAAAAATGTTAATGCATGTTTGAGGGAGAGAGAGTAAAATTTTAATGCGTCATTAATAAGTAAATATAAATTCTGGATACATCATTAATGGGCAGAAAATCAACACATCCATTACTAATGGACAAAAAAGAATAATGATGCATCATTAATGGTCCGAAAAGAAATTTTTGACCGTTTTCGTTATTAAAAAACGCAAATACACGATTAATGAACAGAAAAAAATTGTAATGTATCATTGACCCGGTCATGAGAAATTCTTGGTAGGTCATTAACGGCAGATAATTCTTAATACATCCATCATTAAGTAACAGAAAAAATATTTGAATGCTTCATTAAAGAACAAAAAGGCATTTAAATATATCATTCCTTAAAGGGCAGAAACATATTTTCGATACATCATTAAAAGACAGATATATCCTCTAGGCAGAGAGAAATATTGCTATATATTTTGGTTAAAAATATTGTTAATAATAAGAATTAGAAATTAATTGAATTAAGATTAATGGTGTGGTTAGATCATAGGTTCCCAAAGTGGTCCAGGTGGACCCCCAGGGGTCCATAGGAGACGACACGGGGAACACGTAGACGTGAAAAGAAAATAGGGGTTCACAAGTTGTAACTGGGGGTCCACGAAAAATTTTCAGGTTTTCATAATAAAGGACAAAAATTTTGCAGTTACAAGGGGACAGCCTTCATTTAATAGAAACAAAAGGTGTCATTTCGGCTTTTCTTGGTAAATTGAAATTAAGGAAGCAAAATTTCAGTCGGCGCGAATTCTCCCAGTTTCCGCACTTGTCACAGATAGAATGTCCTGATGAGGATATTCAGACATACGCTCAACATTTAAATACCCTGCATGATGATTTAAAAAATAGATTTGAAGATATTCTGACAATGGAAATACCACCATGGATCATAACCCCATTTGATGAAACGGAAGAGGCGAATGTGGTATTACAAGATGAGCTACTTGAACTCAGCACCAACGAGGAACTGAAAGTGAAATTTAAAAAAGGCTATCAAACATTTCGGCTGCAGGCAGAAATCTCCACAAAAATATCCCGATCTGTGGGAAATTGCGAGAAAATTTTTGATAGCGTTTCCCTCGTCATATCTTGTCGAAAGAAGTTTTAGTGCCGTTGCTAACCTGTTAACAAAAAAAAAAGGAGCAGATTGAACATCACAGAACGGGGAGATTTGAGATTACTTCTTACAAAACAGAAGCCAAATATTGATAATTTGTTGTCAATTCATCAAGTACATCCGTCTCATTAAAAGTATGACTATTTTTTATTGTTGATTGAGATTTCAGAGTTCATTGTTTATTTTTTGTCAATTGTTGATTTTTTTGTAATAATAAATGTTTATAATTTTGTATAACCACAAGTATTATTTTAATACATAGGACACAAAAAAATGTGATACTTTTTTTTCTTCTTAACACCCCCAATTTAGGGTGATATTTTTTAGAAGTTTTGGGAATACAGTAGAAATGTAGCAGCAGGGGGTCTACCGAAAATAGTAAAACTTTGAAAGTGGTCTACGAGAAAAAAAAGTTTGGGAACCTCTGATTTAAACGAAATAACTCAGAAATGCAATGAATTGAATATATTTTGTAACTACAAATTTAGTTATTAGTTATATTATTTTAATTTTTTCCGATTGAGAAAAAAAATGTGTTTAAAACATAGATTTGATTTCCATATGTTATTAACCGCGTGCCAGGAATTAATCACCAAAAAAACCCGTCAATGTTCACACTATAAATTCAGTAAAGGCTCTGTGAATTCACAGCAATGAATAAAATTTCGTAACCATTGAATGCCTATGGCGTGCAAGCTGTTATCAGGGATAAGATGTTATTAATGGAGTATGCGAGAAAGTTTGGTGGTGATCACTTCAGCAAGTTTACATCTGAATATAAAAATATGAAATTTTTATATTTAATATAAATTGAAATTTGAACAGTCTTCTTTATAAAACTGCTTGAAATTTATTTCTAAGTTCGCTTGGTGAGAAGTAACGCTAATTTCTGTATTTACATAATGCACGTTTTAATTGCTATTTTACATATTTAAATGCCATTTTCTATAAATATAATCTTTGGTAGAATTTTTTAAAAGAAAAATAACTTAAATTAAAATCTAATGCATGTATTTTTTTGCATTTTTAAAATCATTAAAACTTATTAACTTTTAAAAAATCGTTTGCATTTTCACCAATAAAAATATTTTTTATCTTTAATTGTCTGCCATTCTATTTCGTAAATTAATCATAAATCTCAAAAATCAGCAGTTTCCATTTAAAATATCAACAATTTTACAAGTCGTTGCCCAATTTAAAAGGGAATTTCAAAGAGAAAAAAAAATCCATATGGTTAGAGACACCTTGAATTTTTGTCTCTTGTTCTTTTCTAGAGAGAGGGGGGGGGGGCTAAAAAGATACAATTTAAATTTTTTTATAAATTCTTCTTAGTAAATAAAAGATAATTAAGCTTTCAGTGCATATTTTATCACATTTAATGCAGTTTTTTTTCGTGTTAATAATAAAAATGATTTTTTTTAGATATTTTTTAAATAGAAGAGATTTTAGAATCGAATTTTTTTTCCAAAATTGTTTTTTTTTTTGTAGGCATATAAAATTACTATGCCGAAACCATTTTTTTTATTTGAAAACTTAAAAACACGAGCTTTTAAGAGTTAAAGCAATTTATATGGCAATTAAAATACTCATTAAAGTTTTCACTATATTGTTATACTAATAATTCTCCATTAAATATTTAATTCTATGTTAAGAACAACGGCAAGATATTTTAAATAATCTAATTACAAATTTAAATATAAAGTTAAATTATTTGATTATTAATTGTTTAATGACTAACATTTTTTTACACAAATGCCTTTTTTTTTTACTAAAACTTAGAGTCCCTGATTTATCAAATCATATAAAATCATTTATTCTTGATAATATAAAATTTTAATAATTCATTACAAACTTATAACTCATAATTATTAATGGATTAATAATAAAAAATTTAAGACCTAAGCATTAGGAATATTACGAATACTTCAATTTATATTATTTTCTTAAAATCAGAAAATGCTTAAACGAATAAAAATTTTAAATAATTTAATGTATGTATTTATATAAAATGTATTAAATCATTAAATAAGTTAAATTGTTCATTGCAATGAAACAAAATTGAAAATCAAATTTATTAATAGAAAAAAAAAGAAATTTTTGATTGATGTTACGAATAAATTAATTATTCCTAGGAAATCATGATTTAATAAATGGCTAAAACAAATGATTCAATAAATTATTAATGTAAAACATATAAAACTTAAAACAATGTCAGTAATATACATATCAATAATTATCTTATATACTAATTGATGTATGTTATTTAAAAGTTCTATGATTGCAATTATTTACAAAACATTTATTCAATCAAATAACATTTGGAAGCAATTAATGCATTGAGTAAACGACATTTTATATTTATCTACAATTCCACGTTTGTTATCTTTAACTGTACAAACAGGCAGATCTTTAATTTGCTATTAATTAAATACAAATAGTAATTTTAGCGAGGAAATAACAATTCAGACCCAAACTCAAACACATGTTTACAATCTTGAACAAACTCCTTGGCACTGTTTCTGAGTCAAAGCGTTAAATTACCAAATTCATTGACTTCCGAAAAATCGTTTGCATTTTCACTACTTCCCATGCCTATCTTTTTCTTTAATCGTCTCCCATTCGATTCAGCAAACAAATTCCAAAAGTCAGATAAGATCGATCACACAAATCGGCATTGCCCCCCTCCTACTCAAATATTGACATTGGACCAATCGCTGCCAGGTATAATCGAGAATTTTACGAAGAACAAGAACGATCGGGGTCTAGGGCGGTACGAACTTTGATCTGCAATTCCGTCTTCAAAGAAACTAAAGAATGAAAAGAAAGAAGAAAAAAAAAAGATCGTCTGCCTTCTTTAATGAACCATTGTATTAGGGAATGTGGGCGTGCTGTAGCTGTGGTGCAGAGGGATCTGCTTTGCAATTAGTTCGACGGAAATGGAGAAAGATAAAGACTTCGGGGTGGAAAGGATGCAATTAAAGTGGTTGAATGGGAAGAAGACTGGGAAATCGTTTGGTTTTAATTGCTTTAGAGAACTGAATGCTCCCCGTGTGCTCAGGTTCTGCGTTTGATATTCGAATGCGAAGTTTAATTTTGATAGTATTGTTTCTTAGGATTGAGTCACGCTTGGATTACGTTTTCGAATGTAAATTTTATGCATTCGAATTTAAATAAACTAAAATCTTGCTTTGAAAACTCATTTTATCTCTAAATACATCTCACTGTGCTATTTGCGTTAAGGTAAGTTAGGATTAAATGTTATATTTTCTGTAATTGTTTATATGAATTTTTACTTTCCTGCATATGAAATATAAAAAGAAAAAATACTGTAATCATCCAAACTCGGAAAAGTGATCTCGGAAATTCATCGAAATTCGATCTCGAGATTTTCACGAATTTTCACGTTTTTGACCGCCCAGAGTTTGAGTATACGTTTTTCGAATTTACGTGCGTTTCACTGTGAGCACGGTGACGCTTTGAATTAGACAGGTAAAACTGTATATGAGCTATTCATACCGAATTTGTACATTTCTGTCAAATTTTTAAAGAAGTCTGTACATAGAAAGTTTTTTGTGTTTATGAATTCAAATAAACTCGATATTTACGAAATGTAAAATCTGGATGAATAAAATTTGGTGTCACAGATTCTTCATCTACAGGGTTAATCCGCATCAAATTTTAAACTAACATTTTTGACACGTTTACTAGAGAAAATACTAATTATATATTAGGTGTGAATCACAGGCGATTCACACTGTGAACAATGTATTAAAATAAGGAGATATGAACTAAACACAGGCTTAATCTATTTGCTTCAAATTCTACAGTGACGGTGGACTTAAGCTGCCGTTCAAACATGCTTACATTGCAGTCAACGTTTTAAGGGAGATACCATCTATGTCTCTGTAGATTTGCGAACATGCTATGTCGAAAATGACATAAATTGTGACAAGACAGGTCATGGACGTTTCACTACTATGATAAATATTCTCCATTATTATTCATCAACTTTTGAAAGAAAAAAAATAATAAAATTCGACAAATATGGCTCTACAAACTAAGTATTTACCAGATAATGCACCATTTGACTTTTTTCTTACTTCCACGGTTGAAAACGATTCTTCATAATCTCCATTTAGAGTTTATTGATGCAATAAAACAAAGTTAGCTTGGATTCTATAGAGGATTCTCAAAAATGACTTCGAGGTTCGTTTTGGAATAATACAAACTTCCGAAGACCCATCGGAATAAGTTGGAAGAATTACGTTGCAATCGCTGAACAAAATGTGAGGGAGATTTAATAAGTATTGATTAATAAATTGATGCCAATACGTTTTATGACACTTGTTGTATTCTAAAAATATTACTTTCTAGTAAATATTGCTTCAGATGGCAAATAGACTATAAAAGAAATATTATTGATTCTGTTCCAAGTTGCATTGTCGAAATGATTTTTCTAAATTTTAGAAATGAGGTTAAGCGATCACTGGTATGTTTTCAGTTTAGTAAATCACAAACTGACTTCTCCGACTCACTCAAAGGCACACAGAAAAAAACTGAATGATCAGACCACCAACAGCAGCACTATTGGACACTGTAGTTGAGTCCTAAGGCTCAACTACAGTGTCCACAGTATAACCCTTTTCGAAGGAAGGCCCCGTCATCGATGGGAAGTAGCCAAGTCATACCACTGACTCTCCGACCCGCTCGAAGGCATACAGATAAAGAATACTGAATGACCGAACCGCCGCAACAGCAACATTGGAGAGAACTGTGGTTGAGTCCTGAGAGCCATCTCCGGCCACGGTTCAATCCTTCCCAACGGAAGTACGTCGCGTCATAAATGGGAGGAACCAGATCCCCCACCCATTTATGTTCCCACCAGGGTGGCATGATCCAACCACCATACCGGAAGCATCTCATCCTCTTTTCGTGGTAACCCCCCGGGGGGTTTGGGAGGCAGCCAATCCCAGACTTTTTCTGTACCCGCAAAAGTAACACACCGGAAGTAAAAGTAACAACCATCATACCGGAAGATTCATATTCTCATTTTTTGAGATGCCCCGTAATGGGAGTAGTGTCAGTTTAATAAAAAGAAACTTTTTTATTGATGCTTGGCATTTTTTATAAATATTGCACTTTCATGAGACATGTCGGTTGATTGATTACCGATTCCGATACCTTCTTATGATATTGATTCAAAATACTGATGCAAGTCCAAAAATATACCTAATTGCATTTCTACTAGATGTAACGTTAATCTAACTCAGAGGTTCCCAAACTTTTTTTTCTCGTAGACCACTTTCAAAGTTTTACTATTTTCGGTAGACCCCCTGATGCTACATTTCTACTGTATTCCCAAAACTCCTAAAAAATATCACCCTAAATTGAGGGTGTTAAGAAGAAAAAAAAAGTAGCACATTTTTTTGTGTCCTATGTATTAAAATAATACTTGTGGTTATACAAAATTATAAAAATTTATTATTACAAAAAAATCAACAATTGACAAAAAATCAACAATGAACTCTGAAATTTAAATCAACAATAAAAAATAATCATACTTTTAATGAGACGGATGTACTTGATGAATTGACAACAAATTATCAATATTTGGCTTCTGTTTTGTAAGAAGTAATCTCAAATCTCCCCGTTCTGTGATGTTCAATCTGCTTCTTTTTTTTGTTAACAGGTTGGTAACGGCACTAAAACTTCTTTCGACAAGATATGACGAGGGAAACGCTATCAAAAATTTTCTCGCAATTTCCCACAGACCAGGATATTTTTCGGGGATTTCTGCCTGCAGCCAAAATGTTTGATAGCCTTTTTTTAAATTTCACCTTCAGTTCCTCGTTGGTGCTGAGCTCAAGTAGCTCCTCTTGTAATACCACGTTCGCCTCTTCCGCTTCATCAAATGGGGTTATGATCCATGGTGGTATATCCATTGTCAGAATATCTGCAAATCTATTTTTGAAGTCGTCATGCAGGGTATTTAAATGTTGAGCGTATGTCTGAATATCCTCATCAAGACCTTCTATCTGTGACAAGTGCGCAAACTGGGAGAATTCGGGTCGACTCATATTTTGCTTCATTCATTTCAATTTACCAAGAAAAGCCGAAATGACACCCTTTGTTTTTATTAAATGAAGGCTGTCCCCTTGTAACTGCAAAATTTTTGTTCTTTATTATGAAAACCTGAAAATTTTTCGTGGACCCCCAGTTACAACTTGTGAACCCCTATTTTCTTTTCACGTCTACGTGGCCCCCGTGTCGTCTCCTATGGACCCCTGGGGGTCCACCTGGACCACTTTGGGAACCTATGGTTTAAATGTTTCTGAAAGTAGATATTGACAAAAAATCACCCCTTGTTGAATTTGGCTCTTAATAGGCGTCTACAATATAGAAGTTAAACCTGTACACCGAATTTTATTCATTTAACTTTCATTGTTTTGTAGATATTGAATTAGCTTATTTTTGAACAGCCAGGCAAACATGCATCCTCTGAACGGATTTTGTACAGAATTTATGGAAATCTAAATTTAGCGTAAAGACAGTATACCAAATTTCTTCCGTCCAACTGATAAACGTCCAGCTTTTGAATTGTCTTTGTCACAGGTCATAGATAAATAAGCTATACTTTCTTTGAGCTTCGTATTCAAGAAAATTTTAAAAACAACCAGGAGTGTTCTCCCTAAAACTTTCTCGCGTACTACAAAGATGTCATGCCAGAGAACCCCTTACATGGTATTAACTTAAAATAGTTACTGAGCGTTAACTTTTGTCGAGAATGTGGCAATTTTTCTGAATCTTTTGTGTCATCCTTGATGAGTTTTTTGATAATCCTGGCATGCGAAAATAATATCCAAACATCGAATTCGTGTCATAAACATGTTTTTCTCATCCGATTGAAACAAAAATGACACAAATTCGCACATGTAGTCGCAAAACCGCATGCCCATTTTCACATATTTAAATCGAAGTGTCTTTGAATTATCGAGTTTACATGTTTCGACCGACAGACAGTCAGCCAACACGCAGATGGATTTGCCCAAAATTTGACAGGTGTCTACATTATAGATATTAAATCTGTGTATTTAATTTTATCTATCTAACTTTCATCTTTTAGTAACTATTGTGTTAACTTATATTCGGACAGACGGACTTCCTCTGCACAGATTTTACTCAAATGCTGACAAAAATCTTCAAATTTGGTCACTGCATACCGAATTTCAACCTTCTAGCTCATAGTTTTTTTTTAGTTATTTTTGTCACAGACAGACGGACGAACAGTCCGAAAATGTGTTTATCGAACTCGGGGAGTTCTAAAATGTGAAAATTCGTAAAAATCCCCAATTCGAATTTTTTGGCGAATACTATAATTTCTCTATCCTACGTCTACGAGAAAGTAAAAAAAAACTATAAAATTGACGCTGATGGCGGCAAAGTTAAACGCATTTTTTGAATAAAATAATAAATCATATTCAGATGAAAAAGAATACCGATTGATCCAAAATTGATGCTCAATTCCAGGAGCAAAATTTTAAAGTTAGTAAAAAAAATATTTTTTTAAAAAGCATGTGTGTGTTGAAAGATTGAATCTGAGTGTAACAATGGCGAATGACAATTTTCAATACATCTGCATTACTTGTTAGGGGGGGTGCAGTTGCAAATTCTTCACCCTATACAGGGAAAATAAAACCAATGTTTACAGATGCCTTGTGGGAACGAATATGATATTTTCAAATATGGTGACATTCAGAAACGCAGCGTATTTTCTATGTTTACATTATATTCCGTAAAATTGCAAATGCCGTAGATCTGTTTATTTTTCCAGATATGTCTAAAAAATGTTTCGGTCCTGCGTTTTTCGAAATGCATAAATAAGACGACGATAAGTTCAAATATATACCAAAGAGAATTTGCCAGAGAACATCGAAGATGTATAAAATATGAATACATCGAAAAGCAATATATTTTTTTTTCATGTTCAAACAGTTTTTGTTTACGCGAAATAAAATGTCCGGATGGAATGATATTGTCGAAGACTTTTGATACGCGAATAGAATACGCGAGTTAGAGAGCAATTTTCTGCAAGTTAAGGGGATCAGCTAAATGTTTTTTATTCGCGATACATTTGTAGATTTAAATAAGCCAATTCTTTTTCAATAATATATTTCAACAATCATTATTGAGTGCTTTACTTTTTCAATAAAATTTACTAACAATTACTAATTTATTCCATAGGTTTCAACTTCACATAGCTTTCTTTGAATCATAGGACAAAAATTTTAAAATTCTTAAAATGAAATAAAAAAATAGAATTATAAAAAATGCCAGCCTGAAATTCATTTGCATTTATTGAACTTGATTTTTTTAAAATTATTATTTAAATAAATTTTAAATAACTCGCAAAAACCAAAGAACCAACCAACTCTCAGGTCACAAACATTATTTTTCTATTCCCCTTAATTTTATCATTTTTTCATATACGAAATATAGATATTCGAAACAGATTTTTAGCATTGTATATATCAATTTGTGCGTCCGTTTGTCTGTGACAAACAACTTTGAAAAAAAGACATGATCTAGGTGGTTGAAATTTGGCATTTATTCCAAATATATATTTTTTAATCAAATTTTGAACACATTCCGTTCAAAGGAAGTCTGACTGTCCGGTTGTTCGGATATAAGTTATCCTATTAATTACAAAACAAAGAAAAACATAAAAAAATCTCTAAACCATATAGATATAATTCAATAAAATACTTCGCAAGTACTGCGTCGGTACCTGCCAAATTTTGCGACAAATCCATCAAGACGTTGACCGTCCGTCAGTCTGTATATAACAAAAACGCAATGAGTTAAATACATCGAATTTTTGTAAGTGAGTTTGTGGCTGTTTTGTTTCAAATTTTTGAGGTAATCGATTCGGGAAAAATGTGTCTTATTTGATATTAAGTATTTACTACTAACAGCATGTAAGGAATGAATCACCAAACCCTCACCAAGGGTCACACGAAAGATTCAGTACAAATGCTAGATTCACACGAAATGTTAATATTTCGTAACTACTGTATGCCAATGCTAATCCAATCGTTAGGATAACACTTTCATTAGGGAGTAAGCGAGAACGATTTGGGGAGCCCACAAACGCTGTTATTACATGAGGACTCCTAATCCGCAGATATTCGGCAATTGGTTTCCCTGTCCTTTACTAATCAAGACTTGGGGAGAAAAATCTATCCAAATGTATTGCATTGTGCATTCTTAATGGAGAAAAACCTTTGATCGAATCTCGCAGCCATAACCGCTGCATCAATCTCAAGAGGTATTTTTTTTTCATATGTGATCATCTATACTTTAGATAAGTTATCCATGGCCAATTTCAATTCACTAAGTCCTATTTTTTAAAGAAAACTTTAAAACACTCAAATCTCTTTGCTAAGTATAAAAACTTATATACCAATATCGTATATGTCTTGTGAAAGATCACAGCACAGAGAAATCTAATCATTACTCGTTGTCTTCTTTAAGCTTTCAGTTTTTGAGTGATTCGCAAAATAAAATCCTATCTCAGATATTTTCTCAACATATCGACGGATTTTGTCAATTGAATTATTCACTTTGCCAGCATAGCTAACCAACAAGAAAGCTCAATGTTTGCTATTCAAGTTTAATTTCAAGTATTGGTTTTATTTGGTTTTGTAAGATATAATTTGCAAATGTCGGGAGGCAAAACTAAGTTAAGCGTATCTATAAACTGGAGAAGAACTGCCAGTAAATGAAGGCAGGAAATTATACGTTTTATTTGTAAAATAATGTATAGATTAAGATGAAACTTGAAGCATACGTTTGTGAGACAGAGAGAGAGAGAATTATTTCAAAAAACATACTAAAATGTTATTTCAAATACTGAATCGGAAAATCAGAGCTGGAATCTAAAAAATTTATCTTCAAAAAAAGAATCAGGGCATCAATTTACATTAAAGTCTACGAGTACTACAAACGAAAAATTTATGTACTAAATACATAAGGAAAAAAAATCCATAACGAACTTAATTCCATGAATAACAAAGGCGAACAATAAAAATCAGCGAAACTACAGCGGATGCCCGAGACGCCTGGAATTCTTTTCTCTTTCAGAGTGATCCATTAAATAACTGAAGCGTTTCATTTGCTCGTTAAATAGCATAACACCTTAACAACACACCTCCATTCATACATCTCATGTGGACTCCTTTGTTCGATATGCTTGTCTAGATGGGTTTGAGGGGCAGAAAGGGTTTTGGAGAACTCTCAAAACATGTCCGAACATGCTTTTGCTTAGTAGCTACTCACTAAGTAGGGTCATTCTTTGTCCTTTAATTCTTACGAAAATGGGCTATCATTCGGGTTTTAAGGAGTAGGAATTTCTTATTTATGAAAGAATATCATAATATTATCGAGCATTACAATATTCTGAGATGCCTGAACATCAGTTATCTTAAAAAATTTTAAAAAAGTTGGAATGAGTTAAAGATTATATTAAAAAATGAAGGAACAAATTTTTTACTTTCTCGTACGTGAAGTGAAGTAATCGTGAGAAACTAGAGATTTTGACGAATTTACACGTTTTAGATCTCTTTAAGTTTGAAAAAAACTTTTGAAAATGTCCATCTGTATGCGATGAAGATAGTTCAAAATCGCTTTGACCTAGGTGGATAAAATTTGGTATGCAGGGTTTACATCAAATTTGCAAATTTCTATCCGATTTTGAGTAAAATATGTTTAGAGTACGTCCGTCTGCCCGACTCTTCGAATATACAGCGTGTTTATTTAGTCCCGGACCCATTTTGATGTTTAATAACTCATAAAATAATAAAGATAGATTAAAATTAATAACATAAATGGTTAAATAGACTCAAAACGTTTCATGACCCTTGTCAATGAACTTGTCAATGAAGGTGAACCGCTGATCTCACAGATATTCTAGGATTGTGTAAAAATGTCTCTCTGACACGCTCAACATCAAAATCACTTGTGCAAGGACGTCCGGAACGTTTCTTATCTGCGATACTTCCAATTTCTAGAAAATTCTTTTTCCACCGCAAGATGCTGTTTTGGGATGGAGGATCTTTTTGGTAAATTCTTCTGGAATTTATCTGTGCTTGCAGTATCGATTTCGTTTCTATGAACCACCATAAAATCTGTGCTTTCTCTTGCGGTGTATGCATTCTCCTTAATATCCGCTCGAATAAAACATCACATACAAAAGTACTACATAGAACAAACACATCAAAAGTAAACATGACATTACAATAGTTGCCAAAAACAAAAGAGAGAAGAATGCAATTAATAAGCAGACGATATTTAGACTGGAAAATGAAATGATCTGAAATTAACCACACGTGCAGACGATATTTACGAAAGTAAAAATATTCAAACCTGAAAAGGAAAATATATGAGTTATTCCATCAATAAATGCCATAAGTTTGTTTATATCTTCATTATTTTATGAGTCATTAAACATCAAAATAGGTCCAGGACTAAATAAACACACTGCATGTTAATACGATAACTACAAAACGAAGACAGCTAGATAGATAAAATTCAGTACATCGATTTAACATCTATAATGTAGACACCTGTTAATTTTTGAGCCGAATCTATCAATGGGTTGACTGTCAGCGGGTCAGTACTTTCAGGTAAATGTAAAAGAGATAATTCAAAAACGCTTAATGCATCAAATTTGGTATGAAAATGTGTGACTACAAGTTCAATTCTGTCACAAACTTTTGCTTTAATCGTTTGAGAATACAAGTCTAAATCGCAAGTCCGATTTCCGAATACTTTTATTCGCACTCCAGGGATTAAACACCAAATACTATGTGCACATAGGTTCAATAATACAGCGTTTCAAATAGCACCAAAAAAAATTGTTGCTTGCTTTCAGAAAATAATTCCAAGTATAGTACACCCCCGAGTGTCAGGCCACATAACAGAACTCCGACCTATCCGAGTTCTTTATTTTCATCATTCTTTGCCCGCCAATACCAGAAGACAAAGTTTTTATGCCAAAAATGCACTGTTATAATACTTATTTTCTCAATTCTTATTGAGTACAAAGTATTCCATTTATTTCAGGCCATGTAGAAAGGGAACGTGGCCTCGGCCTAATTTGTATATATTTATATACTGCACTGCACGTTTCAAGATTTATTAGAGAAAAAGTAAGTTAAAAAAATATAAATTGCTCACATTTTAACATAAATTCAGTAATGCTCAACTTAAATGCAGGAATCATAAACACAACATTAAAGTAAATCATAGACCTAATTCTTAAGAGAATTAATTCAAACCGAGTTGATTTTTCACTAATAAATGCTGTTGCTTATTGCACTTGTCATAGACAAGCCCGCTGAAGAAATCAGCGATTTTAAGCCGAGTTTTAGCGTCTCTTGTTTCAGTAGCGCCATCTAGGGCCAGGAATATGTCTTTGTTACCCATGCGCCACAGCCCTTTTATCACAGAGCGTGACTTCATTTATACGTTTCATTCACTCATCGTAATTTAGACCTAAATCAGAGAATTATCACCCCTGATCCAGTACTCCCAATGGTATTACTCTCGACATGGAGGACTTTGTGACCACCATAGATTTATACGTGCGCCAGCCACCACACATACGGAGAGTCTTCGGCCGGCGGGGTTCGAACTCACAACCCAAGGGATGCGAATCCAACGCTCTACCAACCAGGCTAACTCGGCTTTACAGATAAGTGATTACACAGATGTGAAAAGGTAACTTTAAGATAATAATCAAAACTTAGTTTTGAAAAAGTACTCAATAGGTTACTGCTTCTGAAACCCTGCTTTCCACATTTAATTACGATAAAAGAAAACTAGGCCGGATAGTAGTGAATGAGATACTCGGGGGTGTACTGTAGTCCAAATTTAAATTTACCAGTTAAGTGTTAATCCCTTAAACATCAGTTTATATTATATGTATAGAACTAGACAAGACCTCAACCATCAAGTGAGAAATCAAAACCCGAATCAAAAAGTACAGCTTTTGATCTTCATGACTTTTAAGGATCTTTGGATCTCCTTTTTATACCCCCGATTAAACAGAAGTTTGATCGAAAAAGACGGAAAACGAGCGGGGAAAAAAATTCTGAAAATAAAAGGACGACATTTGAAATGTAACGTTCCCCAAACGAACATTAAAGAGAGCCTATTCTGATCCATAGACTTTTGCAGCACACTTCTTTTCAATTTTATTTACTTTTTTAGAAATGACTGAATGGCAGCAGCGCAAGAAGTTTGGGGAAAAAATAGTGATGCCTTCGTTCTTTTTTTGTGTGTGTGCCCCTCGAATTCTGTTTTTTAGAGCACGAAATAGACATGCAAATAAAAGTTTCGAAAAAGCGTCAAAATGGGAACTTCACGGTCTTTCGAAAATTTCTTTTTTCGAAAAGAAGTAATAGTGGAACGAGACAAGCGGGGGAAATGTTTCGAGACATTTTCTGTGAACTGCATATTTATTGTTTCTTATGTTAGGGAAGGCATTCTTAACATTTATCGATCGGTGGAAAATGCTTTTTTTTTCAAAGATGCTCCGGACATAAGCGTTAGAAAAAGTGTTGTTCATTTCTGTTTGATGGGGTCGTTGGGGATTAAATGGATCGAAACCTACTATTCGTAAAAGCTGTTTTTTATTCAGAGCTCATCGCCACGGTAACCGAGTCTAACAGGCATATGAAGCCGATCGGAAATGTTCGAAAGTTCTAACATTTTATGAACCAATAGGTGAAATGATATCGGGGGGCGGGGACTTCAGCAGTGGAAGATCATTTCTTTCTATTTCTAACTGAAATATATGGTCAAATGCATACACTCCATTTACTTAGAAATATTCAGTTCATCCAGAAAGTAAATTTTCTGGTAAGTGAGAAAAGCGAATTTGTATTATGTTGAAATGAAACTGATCTCAACTGTGAAATCTATAACATGATAAATATGTAACTCCTTTAGATAACCGTAGTGAAATATGTAAAATAATTCATGGTAATCAATATTTATCTTGGCCAAGACCAACCAAATAAGAGAGTAGCGTAACAAAATAATTCTTTTATTTACAGCCCTATATATTTACAAAGAACAACTTGTTCTCATCTAGGTTGATATTATTTGCAAAAATCAAATCACAGTTCAATCGCGAAATAGTTCTTCGACCATATCCGAGAATAAGTCACCAAAATACTGCTAACAGGCTGTTAGCTCTAAATGGCTACTCCAGAAATCCACCGATCTTTATCGGTCGAGCCCTAACACAGAAGGCCGAATCATTGAGGGTGACGGATCGGTTCTTGATGACTTGAGGAGTCTCTTCATAAGGGAAAAAATAGTTTAGCATCTGTATGTTTCGGCATTAATTTCAATTGAATTAATTTCATTTTTGATCTATTTGAAACGACGGGATACATATTTGTTTTCCCACACTAGTATAAAGTAACAATTGTCCTGACATAATGACTCTCCTAGAGATAAGAATCCACATTTGGAGGTCCATATGCACTTAATTATGTGGGAAAGCGGGAGACATTACATCTTGTCTGTATAACCATAACCATGTGAAGGAAAAGGGGAAACGTTACAATATCTATTGAATTAGACACGGAACTCTTTCATTTGCCTCTCAATGTAAGAATTACAGAAACTGAAGCACGAATCATGCTGTGAGACTAAATTATGTGCGAAAGGGTATTATTTTGTAAGTCATACTTAGTATGAACATAATAGTGATAATTAAAAAACTGAATGAATGTCCAGTATGAAACGAAAATTAAAGAAAAAAAAGGAAACTGCATGGAATTTGTTGGAAAGTTTTGGAGTATCTACCTTAGAGCCCAGAGTTAGTACTCTCTAATTTTCATCTGTTGAACCCATGAAGAGATTCCTCAGCAGTCAAAAGTTTGTCTCCGACGAAGATTTTATACCTACAAACAGCATTCTGTGAAACTGGGAATTTCTCACCGAAGCAGAGATGAGACAAATGCCTCAGTATGAATAATAATTAATCGAAAAGTAATAAAATGGTAATATTTTCCTTTCCGCTTTATACCGTTATTCATTGCATTTTTTATTAAGGTGCTCAAAATTATGTAGTTTAGTTAGTGATCACATCGGTATACCGATGTCGAAAAACTGACACCCGACAATGGAGCAAGCATTTGATCGACCTTCGACCAGGAAATTTTTCAGATGTCATAACAAATGGTAATCAATGGGAACACGATGATGAGTATACCGGAGAGAGAACGTCCAACAGATATGCTGTAGCAATTGTATATGTAACGCCGTATGAAGATGAGCAACACGTGAAGCAACATTCTTGAAGCAACACCAAATTCAAACCATCAGTACCTGAAAATGTTCGCGATCAGGCAGAATTTCTCTAGCGATGACGATGTGCAGATGGATGCTACACGTTGCCTCGGCATTCAGCCGTTGTATTTATAGGATGTTGGTATGTCGGCACCTGCAAGGTTCCGGATAAGGCAAACTTTTCCCAGTGATGACGACGTACAAATGGCAAGACGCATGCTGTCTCATATTTCTGACAGATTCCTTTGCAACTTGTACACTGTATCGGTTTTACGGCACCTGAAAAGTCTCTTAGTTGGCCAGAATTTATCTAGTAATGAATACGTACAGTTGGTAAAATAGTCAAACGCTGGCTCAGCTTTCGGACAAAGGGATTTTCCGAAACTGTAAGCTAATATCAGTCTAACAGCATCTAAAAAGGTTCTTTTTTCGGCAAAATTTCTCTTGTCGCATGCTGCTTCCGCTCTCATACGGCGGATTTCTTTGATGTTAGTACGCTTAAATATCTCACAGCGTCAGTAAAAGTACATGCCAGAGCAGAAGTTCTCGAGGGCGACGTACAGTGCAGTCGCATGCAATCTCAGACCACGGAAAGATTTTGGATCATTTTCCGTAACAATATATTGATTCGTTGTCTGACTTCTCCCATTTAATTTATTAACATCTCTCATGTTTGTTGTACATTAAAGACACAAGATGTAAAAATAACCAAATAAGTTTTAAAAAAGAAGAAAAATGTAAAAGAAATATCACAATATCCTGCAACTCTGCAGTCCTTATGAGCCAACCACTGTCATTTTCTTAGTCTAATTCAGAAGGAGAAAATGCGGTGAAATAACTCCTTAAATACTTTTCTCAATTTCGATATTTCCTGAATTAAAGAAAAAGAATAATATGCTCTATTGACTCACATGGCATACATTTTTTCATTTTTTTTTCGAAATGTTGTCACCATACACGGTGGGCAAAATACTGGTGCATTCGTTCTTTACTAAATTCTGTTCTATTCTCTACCCCAAAATAGAAGTGCTCAAAAAAGTTCCAAAAAGACTTTAAAATAAGAACTTCTCTATCACCGGAAATTTCTTTTCGAAGGAAGTAAAAGTAGGACCAGGAAATAGACGGAAATGTTTTGGTACATTTTCTGCAAGTTTCATCCCTATAGCTTGGACAATGCTTTCTTAGCATTTATCGATTGGAAGAATATGTTCCTTTCCTCAAGACCTGCTCTGTCATAAGTTTTGGAGAAAGTGTTGTTCACTTCCATTTTTTGAGCCATTGAATAGATCGAAATTTGCAGTCGAAATGCACAGAATTTTATGCGACTGTTAATACGTTTAAAATATATACCAGACTGATAAATTTTTATATTTAACAGTCTAAAAGGTTAGATGTAAGGTCCAGACGTTCTTGCGGCGAAATAATTATTTTATGCAGTTACGGTATACAGGTGAAATAAAAATTAAATATATCCATTTTTTTTAACTTGCTCTGTTTCTTCTAACATAGAAAATGTTAAATTCTCATGAACCGACCAGATTTTTTTTCCATAAAACTAATAGAAATATATTTTTTTCTTTTAATCTTAAACTTTTTAAGTTATTTCAGCTATTTGGGTCTAAAGAAGTTTTAATGTATGTTTACTTTTCCATCAACGCAAGCGGTATCTTTCTACGACGACGGCATACAAAGGCTTTGACAACGGTGTGATCTATGTTGAAAGAAAGATTGTGCACTAATACTTCATTACGCAGCAAAACTGTTTTCTATTATTTTTTTATTTTTTCGTGTAGGAAGTGTGGAGAAAGTTTTATAATCGTCCAGACATTCGAACTCGGGATTTTCACGAATCGTCACATTTCAGACCCCCTGAGTTTGAAAACACATTTTTGGCATCATGTTTATATGTCTATGGCAAAGATAACTCAACAGCGATTTAAGCTAGGAGAATGAAATTTGGTATACGGCGTTTATATCAGATTTGTAGATTTCTATCAAATTGTGAGTAAACTCCATTCTGAGGAAGTCTGTTTTTCCGAATATAAGTTAACACGACAACTACAAAAGGGGGATTACATCTGTATGGATTACAAAAAATGAGTAAAATGCAAATTCGAGTTTAGGATAATATTAACTGCATGCCAGGAATTAATCGCCAAAACATTCGCCAAGAAACACTCGGTAAATTCAGTAAAATTGCTATTGGACGCCATTGCTATGCAAAACGCTCTCCGAGATAACATATTTATTAAAGAGCATGCGAGAAGGTTTTGGAGATACCTTTCCCGCTGGTTTAAAAAATCTTCTCCGAACCTAGTCGGATACTTTAATGAATAAATTGATTTCTTAAAATAATAAAACAGTGTATTTTCTTGAGTAATCATTAATTTATAAAATTCGGAAGCATATTCTCATGAGAAATTTTGTCTTAATTCGGTAGAAAAATAGCACCTTTAAAAGTATGAAAGAAATCATGTTATATAAAAGTGCACAACTCTACAAGAAAGGGCATTAGAGAGTCATTTTCCAACGGATCTCAAAATCCGATATCACCTTTCCTTCAGATTTCCAAAACCATTCGGAATTATTTTACCCCCACCCCCTTCCCATTTTAAATTTCTCATAAGATGGTATATAAAACGTAAAAAAAAAATCCCTAAACATGAGGCCGACATTTTTAAAAGTATCATCTCTTGTATGAAGAAAGAAAATGTCTTGCAGCATTGACTTTCATAGCAAATTTTTCTTTCTTTTATTTATTGATTTATTATTTTTGGAGAACATCCGCACTGAAATCTATGCTTTAAAAAAAAGATGCGCCACTTTTTTTTTCCATGCTTACCCCAAATAACCATCGTGTAAAAGTTTCAAACAAGTGTAAAAATGAGAATTCTACGGTCTTGTAATCTTTTTATTTCTGAGGAAGTAATACTTGAAAGGAGCAAAAGGCGGAAATATTTCGGGCATTTTCTATGAGTAGCATTTTTGCATTTTTTAAAACCTTTTATTTCACTTGTTTATGTTTCTAAATACAAAATCTTATAATCGACGTTTAACTCGTTTATTGACCAGTTACAATTTGCAATTGCTGCATAACTATTTAACAATATTGTATATGAATATTTTCAACATTTAATTAAGAAATCATGCCACTTTTCATAATTCCTTAAATTGTAATTTAATAATTTATTAAAATGTTTTATTAAATTAATTTATTTAAATTTCGATTTGCATGAGAAGCCCACTTTAGAAGTGAACATAAAAGTGACATAATATCTGACAAGTCCATAATATTTGTTTTAATGAATTATACAGACAAATATGAATTTGATGTTTGCAGAATGTCGAATATTTTTTTAAGCCTTTGCACTTGGATGGCAGCTATCAGGTATCAATAAAAAAAGGTAGATCTATTTTAGTATTTATTATTTTTCATTCCAAGAAATACCTTACACCAAAACTTATTTCGTAATTTTTTAAAATGCCACAGTGCCCAATAAGGGTTGTCATTCACAAACTCCAGACAATCACAGCCTCGGCCCTTTTACTTTAGTGCGAGTTAGAATTTATACGGTCGTTATCTCCTCTTCTGATAGTGACCTCCCTTGAAACCAAGCTCAAGAGAGTGATTCGTTCGATTGATTCCTACAAGACTAACCACTCAGGTGGGCACCAGTTGATACACTGGGGACCACAGTGCATCATCATCCGTGTAAAGCCGCGTTCCGACGGCCTGTGACCTTTATGGATATGGTCGCAAATTGGGCAACTGACCCATTGTTGGACCCTCCCTGAATGTGTATGTCGGTCCGTAGCTTCCCACAAATTGTCGGTAAAATGAACAGACATCAAAGAACTTCGGAAAACCACAAGAGAGACGAAAGAGGGGAAAATGTGCCTGTCTCCAGATGGGTACAGGTCGTCGGAAAAGGGCTTAATCTCCACGGATGGTCTACGCGTGAGGTTTTGGTTGTCCATGAGGAACAAAAAGCAAATAGAGCGGCGACAGCTTCTCATGGAGAGCTCCCTCGCTAAGCGTCGAGGAAAGAAAGGAACAAAGCAGACAACAGCAGACTGAGAGGAGGGGAATCTGGAAGGCAGACCAGATCAGTACCTCTGGATGGTGAATCCATCACACCTGAAGAAGATGTGCTCCTGAGAGGTATTAAAAATGATTTAATGCACTTCTTCTAACAGTATTTAATGTTACAAAAGATAATCAGATTGAATATTCTATTGGCAATTCAGAAGTAAAATTAGGCACCATGGTATTAACCAAGATTTTGTTGCCAATAAAAGAGGCATACGCAATCCTAAGTGCTAGACACTCAGCAAATTAATATAATTTACATATTTCTTCTTCTGTGTGCGCAGTATGATTTTAGACAGTATCTTTTATGAAAATATGCATCAAAAAGTATTGCACAGATTCGATAAATGTGCTCAACAGTCGCATCCATTCCGCCTGATTAGGTATGTCGCTGTAACTGTAATACGCTGGTGATTATGTATGATAAGTAGGAGAGATTATCTATAATCATCGATAATAATGCATAATCACAAAATTAATTATATTTATCATAAAAAAACACATAAAAATTTGACCAATAAAATTTTGTATAACCATTAACTGTTGCATTTGTATTAATTCTAGCCTACACAGAAATTATTGAACACATTTAGGTAAAAAGGAGGGTACGATTTCTCTTACGAAAAGCATTGCGTAGATACTGAAATTTTAGCGAGGGGGGGTCCAGGAAGTATCGGATGCTAGAAACTAAGTTTAGGATCCCGTTTAGGTTACAACATATTTTAATCCGGTGTCCGACTTTTCATTTCTCATATATAAAGTATACCAGGCGGATTGGTTTCACAATAACTTCCTAGCATATTATCTAATGAAGGCATTCCCTCAGAGAAGGCCTATCATGGTTATGGCGAACAATAGATACGAGATATTAACCTTTTTCATGGATTTGTCATTTTTATTGAATCTATCGTGCTATCCTTGGCGAGGTTTTGAGAAATTTATCCTGGGATGCGGTTTATAGTATCCGAAAATCGAATTTGGGTTTAAGACAAATTTTTCTCCGACCTACTGAAACAATAATTAGACACAGCACCACACTTGTAGCCACGAAATCGCACACGAAATTTGACATATTTAGATCATTTCGTTTATGAGTTATATCGTTTACATGCTTCTGAAAGTACAGACCGACAGATGGTTTATCCCCAAGTGGTATTTGACTCAAAATTTTATAGGGCCTAAACTATAGGTATTAAATTTGTGTACCGTATTTTATTTATTTAGTGCTTTTCGCTTTGATGTTATCGAGTTAACTTATATTCGAAAACAAACTGCCAGAGAGACTTCCTCCGAACGGATTTTATAACAAATTTGATAGAAATCTATAAATTTGTTGTATGGACCCTATACCAAATTTCATCAGTATAGTTCAAAACGTTCGTGTTACTTTTGCCATAGAAAGCTATAATGGCAAAGATGTTATTTTTTTTAGAACTTAGGTAGGTCTACGATGTGGAAACTTTTCAAAATTTCAAGTTCGAATTTCTTGACGGTTATAATAATTATTCCAAACTTTCTATCGGAAAAAGTCAAAAATTAGCATCATTGCCTCTAATGGTAATGCGTTTGTATTTTGAAAGAAAATGCAAGTCAAACAATATTAAGACTGCACAGCCGAATTCAACATGCAAAAGGGATGCAGCTAACAGAAAATGTCCTAAAATATTTTGCCCCTTTTCCCGTTCGACTCTTAGCTTTTCTTTAAAAAAATTCCAAAATATGATAAGAATCCCATTTTGATACTTTGTGTTAAACCTTTTCTTTCGATATTTCTTATGCGAGAAAAAACTGGGGAAATCACAGCAAAAAAAAAGAAGACATTTTCTTTCTGGACGTATGTTGCTATTCAGTTTTTCTTTTAAGAGAATGAAACAAAACACAAAAAAAAATTGCTGTAAAAGTCAATGGAGCAAGATATTATCTATATCCAGCATTCATTCAGTGGAGTTACAATTCAAATGTCGTCCTTGTTTTCGGGATTTCTTTCCATTCTTTTTTTTTCCCGATTTATATCCCCTTTTTATCGAGAATGCATAAAGGATAGAAAGATCTCCAATCGCTGCTTGAAATACGAAAGTGGAAGAATCTGTAGGATTTTTTTAAGATTCGGTTAACACGATTTTCTGGTGTTTTGATCTACAAAGTTGTCTTTTTTTATCTTCAGATGTAGCATTTTAACCATAAAACGCAATTCTTTTTTTTTATTCCATAAAGCAATGTTTTAACAATCAAGCACAAGATTTTTCTATCCCAAAATGCGGTATCTTAAGCATAAATTACTATTACTTTTTATCCCAAAATGCAATATTTTAACAATAAAGCAAATTTTTTTAAATTGAAAATAAATTAATTAAACAATAAAGTAAAATCCTTTTTAATATCCCAAAATGCGGTATTTTAACTATAAAATACAATTATTTTTTATCCTAAAATGCTGTATGTTAAATGTGAAGTAAAAT
>JAPMOR010053587.1:0-21021 GCA_026543865.1 Argiope aurantia | reverse complement strand
ATATATATATATATATATAACATTATTTGTTGTGAAGCAGAATGCAGTTTGAAGACAGTGAAGAGACTTTTTACATTTTTAAGTTCTTTTTAATCCATCGGGAAAGCATTATTATTTACAAGCAAAGACGCGGCCATTGTGAGTCCGCCACAGCGCGTTGCAAAAACAGAAGTGGGGAAAAAGCAAGAAATAAATTATCCCTCCTCTTATATAACATGAGATATGGATAGGGAAAATATTATTTTATAGTGCTAATATATTATTAAGATTCTGATAGGGATTTCTGAAGCATGTCAATCACATGTAAGGGAAACACATGGATCTTTTAAAAAGAATGTGCTTACTGGACAGTTTTTTACCCCTTCAAGCCGAGCGTGTGAAAGTATCGGCGTTTAGTCGATTCAGCAATTTTATAAAGCTTCTCTTGAATTAATTAAGTAGAGACAGGGGAATTGGATCACGAAATAAGAGAATATTTTAGAATAAAGTTACTATGAGCTAAATCAAGATAAAATCTTGAAAATTTATTAAATTGAAATTAGAGTTAAAATATCATTACAATTTTCCCCCCACTGCAAGACGCGGAAGTATGTCGGGGCCCTCGACATACAGCCTTACCTTACAGTGGTGGTCAAGTAAGAAACTAAAATTTAAAAGCATATTAAAAGTGATACCCGAGTTTCCCTTACCTTTACAATAATAAAAAAATAATTTTGAACAAGATTATGTAACGCACAAAAAGATAATGTGATATCTGTGAAAATATTGGATAAATATTCAACAACACCAAAAATAATAATATTAAAATATGCAATGTACAAATGATTTTCTGCAGAAACTCAGTCTATTGTCTCTCAATCTGTAAGATTGTCTCTATTTGATGAGGAATGTCTCTAAAGAATGTTTGCATACCGTGTCCTTTGAATAGTAGAAGGCTCATCAAAATGATCAATGTAAAATATTGTAATGAATGTAAATGAATGTAAAATATTAGGATTACAAATTGAATTTATATAATAGTAATATATCAACACAGTTCTAAGTTTTGTATATAACACTTGAATCTGAAAATAATAATATGAGATTCAAAATACTCTTATAATACAAATATTCAAAAACAAATGACATAAAAATGTATAATTGTAAAATAAAAACTTTAAACCACTAGTTAGCCAATTAGTGGTGAGTAGTAAAACCTTGTCTACCAATTTCTAGTAGTGGGTGAAACTTAATGATCTAAAATTAGGACATCAAGAAGGGGGACATAATTCTTATTCTCTCTCTACTCTCATCCAGGAATATTTATTTCCAAATGGAGAACAATATATCCAGGATAAAAACAGAAAGAGATAGAAATTAATTGTGAAGTTGTCTCTATACTCACTTCTCAATAAGACTGAGGTATTTGAATGTATTTTGTGATGGCGCCTGTCACATCATCATCATGAAGAAAAGAAAAACTAACTCTTACGAGTGGAGACAACGGGCCAACCTAAGTTGGGGATTATGTTGAAGAAACATGGGAAATAAAAGGATTTTTTTTAATTTAAATTATTATTAATAACTTAATTTTAATTTTTCTGGTGGGTAATATGTTCTTAATTTTGATATGTGGACAATATCAGTAGCTTTGTTTGTTAATGCATTTCGTTTAGTTATTTCATAATTTACATCTGAAATTTTAGTTACTATTTCATATGGACTTGAAAATACTGGAGATAATTTTCTACGATTGGGGTAATTAAATTCCTCATACATTATAATGTCACCAGGTTTGAATGGAGAATCTATAAATCTAGCATCATATCTTATTTTATTTTTATCATGATATTTTATTGTATTATCTTTAGCTAATTTTCTGGCTTCTTCTACTGGAGGATAGAATTGATTTTGAGTTAAGGGAGGAGGATAAGGTAAAGTGCCAAATAACAAATATGCAGGAGGAAATTTTGTAACTGAATGAGGTGTTAAATTATATTCATTGATTACTTGTTCTAAAAGTTTAGTCCAAGGAATTTTAGTAGGAGAAGAATTGACCTTACACTTTAATTTAGTTACTATTGATTGGTTAATTCTTTCACATTTTCCATTAGTTTGTGGATGATGTGAAGATGTTAACAGATGCTTGACACTGTAATTTCTGAGGAAATGCTTGAATTTAGATGAGGTAAAAGCACCATTTCTATCAGTTAATAATTTGGAAGGAACCTGAATTTGGAAAACTTGCTTTAATATATTAATATAAGTTTCAGAATTTTCATTTTTGGAAGGAAAGGCCCAAACATATCTAGTCGCATGATCAATTACTATATGAAGAAATTTTTTAGTTGAATTGTAATAGTTAAATCCACAACAGTATCGACAACAGTATCGACAGAAAGACATTCAAAAGGACGATCTGTGGGGGGCACAGCCTGTAAAAGGCCAAATTTTTTTTGCTTTT
This sequence comes from Argiope aurantia, assembly GCA_026543865.1. Taxonomy (NCBI): domain Eukaryota; kingdom Metazoa; phylum Arthropoda; class Arachnida; order Araneae; family Araneidae; genus Argiope; species Argiope aurantia. The sequence goes on along the minus strand of JAPMOR010053587.1, from coordinate 18,578 downwards.
TCTTTTTATTTAATTGACAAATATCACAATATTTAACAAAAAGTGCAATATCTTTAGTAATATGGGGTCAATAATACAGAGGAGTAATTAAATTTATCATTTTTTGTGTGCCTGGATGCCCAAATTGTTCATGACCTGTTTGCAAAACTTTTCTCCTAAGAGAAAAAGGTACAACTATTTAAAATAAATTTTTCTTTTTAACTACAAGTACATCATTAGTATTTTTATATTTAGTATCATGTAAATTGTCTAAATTTTGATAGTGTTTTATCTCATCTAATTCCAATAAATGCACAGAATGATGGAGATATTGAGCAGTAGGATGCCTTGATAACATATCAGCTTAAACATTAGCTTTCCCTTTAAATATTTTTCATAATCAAACATGCTTAGTTTTAAAGACCAACGAAATAATCTTCACCTTAAATTTTTTACATTTTTAAGCCAAACAAGATCAGCATGATCAATATGAATTATGAATTTTTTCCCATGTAAATAATAATAAAATTTATCAAGGGCATCTACTATTGCTAAACATTCCAACTCAGTTAAACAATAATTTTTTTCATAAAATCGTAAAGTTCTTGAATGATAAGATACAGGATGTAATTTACCAGAACAGTCAGGCTGTTTTAGAACAGCTCCTATGGCTACCTGAGATGCATCACAAAAAACATGAAAAGGTAAATTAGGATTATACAGTTGTAATACTGGTTTAGAAATCAATTTATTTTTTAACATTTCAAAAGCTTTTTGACAATCTTCTGTCCATTGCCATGGTGTATCTTTTTTAAGAAGATTATTTAAGGGTTCTCTTATTTTAGCATAAGAATCAATAAACTTATTATAAACATTTACAGAACAAAGAAAACCTTGAAGTTGCTTGACATTTTTTGGAGGTTGTAATTTTTTAATACTTTCAATATTATGATTATCAGGAGAAATGCATCCTATTTTGACTTCATACCCCAAGAAATTAATTTTATCTTGAGCAAACACACATTTAGAAAATTTTAATTTAATGTTTTCTTTTTCACACATTTGAAAAATTTGTTTTAAATGATCATAGTGTTCCTCTAATGAATTAGAGAAAACTACTATGTCATCAAAATAGGGACATGCAAAATTCGAAAATTTATGTTTATTTAAAATTCTACGAATAGTTCTATTGAATATTGCAGGTGCATTTTTAAAGCCAAAAGGTAGGACTTGAAATTCATATAAACCTTCAGTAGTTACAAATGCCAATTTATGTTTATCTTGTTCATGCAATGGTATGTGCCAATATCCAGATGCAAGATCCAAAGTTGAAAAAACTTTAGCAGTACTTAATTTATCTAATAAGGTATCTATTCTAGGGAGAGGCTCTGCCTCAGATTTGCAAAGGGAATTAATTTTACAATAATCAATACAAAGACGACTTTTTCTATTTTCCTCTCTTTTATATGCTAATGTTACAGGAGAGGAATAGTTACTAGTAGATTCTTTTATTAAACCTGCATCTAACAAATTTTTAATTTGCTTATTTATTTCAATTTCATCAGCAGCAGGGGTTCTATAAGCCCTTTGTGAAACTGGTAAATCAGATGTTAAATTTATTCTATGGGGTTCCATTCTTATTTTACCAACATCATATTTATTTTTTGCAAACACATGAGAATATTCTGACACTAGAGATAACACAGGTTCAGATAGTTTATTTACAGTCAGAGGTGGGAAAATTTCCTCTGAGGTATTCACTACCTTGACCTTATTATCACTAGTGTTATTATTTTCAACAATATGTAAATACATATAATTATTATTGGTATGCAAATTGGTAATAATTATTCCATTTTGAAATATTTTATTTTTGTCACAATCTATAATTAATTTATATATACTACAATCTGGCAGTCCTAAAATGATATATGGTAAAGGATTGTCCATAATATATAATTTGATTTTCTTATTTATTTGGCCAATTTTTAAATATATATCACAAATTTGGGTTAATTGAAACGTTCCATGAGCTTGTTTGACTCTAATAGGTTTTACATTTTTTCTTGTCAAGTTAAGTTTTTTTACAATATCTGCAGATATAATTGAAAGAATGGATCCTATGTCAATAACAATATTTATATTACTATAAGGATTATAAACATTGTCCAAGTTAGCTAGACTTGGTAAAGTTGAGATGTGTCCAGACACTAATAATTGCCAGTGTGCTGGGCCAGGGGCCTCATTAGTAGAATTTTGTCTTGTTCCAGGATTTTGAGAACAGCGAAGAAGAACTTCTGTGCACGGGGAAGTTAAATTGGCTGTTATTGGAACATTTGTCATAATTTGGGGTTGATGAAAAGGACATACTTGGGTCCAATGATAAGCATTTGGAATACCTTTTTGGGTACAAATTCTACATGGAGAAGGTGGTAATCTTTGTTGAAAATGCAAATTATGATTACAGTTATTGTAATTATTGGGACGTGGCCTTATTGAATTATTATAATTTTGTCTAAAATTATTGGGAGTTCTAGGAGTAAAAGAATTTTGAAATCTATAATTAAAATTATGCCTAGGTGTAAAAGGTGCTGGTTGCCTTATTCTGATTTTAGTTTCATTACACCTGCCTGGGTTTTGTTCTGAAGATTTTTCCATCTTTAATAGTTTAGTTGTTATTGTAAGCCATTCTGTAGGGGTATTAGGAGCTTTTATGCTAACTAATTGTTTTAGTTGAGTTGGCAGCCCATCAGTAAGACCTTCTAAAATTAGTTGTGGATTAAGGCCTAACTGTCTGCCATAATTTAATTTTTGATGGAAATAATCAACTAATTTAGCATTTTTTGAATCAAATTTCAATTGTGAAAAGTCAAAAAAAATTAACAATATTGTGTTGAATAAATTGTTCAGTTAATATACAACATAAATCATCAAAATTATCAATATTTAAACAACTATTTATATAATGTGTTAAAGCGGACCCTTTTAGAAAATTAGCAATATTTTTAATTTTCCACAAATCATTTTTGTTATTTTCTTGACAAATTTTGTTAAAATATCCCAACCATAAATCCATCTTCATCCCATTTTCGGAATCAAAAGGGATTATGTAGGGTTCTTGGGATATTTGTTCATTTTCTTTTTTATCAATTTTAACTTCTGAACCTTGAGAATTAGATACATTTGTTTTATCTTGGTCAGTCATTTTTCCAGATCTTAACAACATTCAAGTATATTTCAAATAAAAAACATTATAAATTTAAGCATAAAATTTTAAAAAATAGACTTGATAAAAGACTAAAAATTCAATATTTTAAATAATACTATAAAAATATAACCTGCAATAGTTCTAAAATTCAAAAATGAAAATCAAAAGAAGAGAAAAACACAAACATAAATCTTGATTTTCACCGTTGAGTCGGGAAACACTAAACACTTTTTTGATGAATTATCACTTTTTTAATCAATCACAAAAATGCAATTTTGAGCACTGGAACTGGAGATTACGGCAGGTGACGGAAAACTATTTTTATATTGAGATGATAATATAACACACAAGTGATATTTTCGAAATCTGGTTGATTCACTTTAGCACTGGAGACCACTGGCGAGTAAAGCAGGCGATTATTATTGTGATGATGATATAATAAGGAAATGACGTCGAGATCGGGATTATTCAGCATAGGTAAGGAGCCAGAAAATTTTAATGATGACAAGGAGCCCCAACTCCTTGAGGATACAAGGAGCACGCACATGACGATACGGAGCACAAGCACAAGGGTATTAAGCAGCAGTGTCGGAGGAAGTCACAGGTTAGCCACTGTACCATCGACGATGCGGTAACATGAAGGAATGCAGGGGATTCAACGGGAACTGGACCGGACCCTGGACTACGGTTTGCGTGAAACGATGTGGCCGGAGACAGCCGAAGGAGACGGCGGTGAAAGAGCTTCGCCACGGAAACACAGGAGACGGCTGGCAAGAACGAAGAGCGTCGGCGAAGAGCTATTGCATGATTCATTTTCCTTTCACGCGGATTTAATTTTAATTCTTTCTGTTTCATTTGACAATTTTTCACAGGCAACTATCCTTGTCGACTTTTTAACATGTAACATTATTTGTTGTGAAGCAGAATGCAGTTTGAGGACAGTGAAGAGACTTTTTACATTTTTAAGTTCTTTTTAATCCATCGGGAAAGCATATTATTTACAAGAAAAGACGCGGCCATTGTGCGTCCGAAACAGCGCGTTGCAAAACCAGAAGTGGGGGAAAAAGCAAGAAATAAATTATCCCTCCTCTTATATAACATGAGATATGGATAGGGAAAATATTATTTTATAGTGCTAATATATTATTAAGATTCTGATAGGGATTTCTGAAGCATGTCAATCACATGTAAGGGAAACACAGGGATCTTTTAAAAAAAATGTGCTTACTGGACAGTTCTTTACCCCTTTCACGCCGAGCGTGTGAAAGTATCGGCGTTTAGTCGATTCAGCAATTTTATAAAGCTTCTCTTGAATTAATTAAGTAGAGACCGTGGAATTGGATCACGAAATAAGAGAATATTTTAGAATAAAGTTACTATGAGCTAAATCAAGATAAAATCTTGAAAATTAATTAAATTGAAATTAGAGTTAAAATATCATTACATATATATATATATGTGTGTGTGTGTGTGTATGTGTGTGTGTGTGTGTGTGTGTGTGTGTGTTTGTGTGTGTATATATATATATATGTGTGTGTGTGTGTGTGTATGTGTGTGTGTGTGTGTATATATGTGTGTGTGTGTGTGTGTATATATGTGTGTGTGTGTGTGTATATATATATATGTGTGTGTGTGTGTGTGTGTGTGTGTGTGTGTGTAATGATATTTTAAAAATTTAATTTCATTAATTTTCTAATTTTTAGCTCAATTTAGTCCATTCTAAAATATTCTCTTATTTCCTGATCCCATTCGCTTTTTCTATCTAATTAATTCAACAGAAGCTTTGTAAAATTGCTGAATCGGCTAAAAGCCTCATGTTCCCACACTCCGCGTGAAAGGACAAAATATCGCTGACTTAACGAATTATTTTTTAAAAGATCCCTGTGTTTCCCTTGCCTGGTCAGCGCCTGTAGCGAAAATTCCTATCGAAATCTCATTGTATATAAGCACTGTGGAGAAATATTTTCCCTATCAATATCTCATGTTATATTAAATCAGGGATAAAATGTTCATGAGCTTTTCCTTATTCTGCCCTGTGTCTTGTGTGTGTGTCCTCGTCGCTCCTGCTTGTACATAATGCCCGTCTCTCCGGGATAAAATAAAATAACGTCAAAAAATCGAAAAGTTCTTCAATGTCTTCGAAACCGCATTCTGATTAAACAATTACATGCTTACATATTATATGTAAGCATATAATTTTTTAATCAGAAAGCATACTTTGCATTTTCAAGTTCGTTTTATTCTCTCCCGGGAGGCAGTCATGATTTATTTACAAGAGGAGATGCGGACAAGGCACGTCCGCTCATAGCAACAGATTTGGCAGGAAGAAAGGGAAGAGAGAGAAATTAATTATCGTCTTATATAACATGAGATATTGATAGGGAAATTTTTTTTCACAGTGCTAATACTATTAAGATTCCGATAGGCATTTCTGATGCATGTCAATCATAAGTAAGGGAAACACAGGGATCTTTTTAAAAAAATTTGTTTAGAATAGCAATTTTATTGTTTTTTCAAAGCAAAGCATTTTTACAAAGCTTCTCTTGAATTAATCAAGTAGAAAAAGTGGAATCGGATCAGGAAATACGAGAATATTTTAGAATGAAATTACTATGGGCTAAATCAAGACTTTGGAAATTGATTAGAATGGAGTAAATATATATAAATATATATATATATATATATATATATATATATATATATATATATAAATGAATTTTAGCGGGTGGCGAACAAAAATAAATTTCATGTTAATTGCGTATTCATAAAAATGCAAAGACTCGAAAACCGAAAATTTCATATTATGGAAAAACTGATTAGGTATTTTTTTTAATCAGCGCCCAGGAATATGCCGGAAACAATGCTTATTTTTCTAGACATATTTTCATTTTTCATCGCACCTGCGCAGTTAATTAATTAATACCATAAAATTTTCCTATTGCACGATTTTTTTTTCTTTTTTGCTCAACTCATTGTCGTCAAAAATTTTTGAAGGCCTTTGATAAAAATATCGAGAATTGTTCGAAAAATATCGAGTTTCGAAAAATGATTCTTCCAATGTATTAAATGAATCAGATAGATTTCAGTAACATCTCGCAAATTATTGTATATTTCCCCGTTTATTTTTTCTTTAAGGAAACATAATCTTACTACAGAAAAAAAAATCCTAAATAGAAAGACGAATACATTTTTTTCAAATTTTTAAACACAACTATGGTTAAAAAAATGGTTTTTTGCATAGTAAAATGTAGAAGAAATATGAGATATTAAAATGACAGCATCTCATAAATTATGAGAATATCTGTAGTAGTTTTTGAAATATTTACAAAAGAAATCTACAAATTTCCCACTTCCTAGGAGTGACGTTTTGTCATGTCTACTTATCAAGGCATGTGACAACTTTTAAAAAAAAGAAAAAAAAAGAAGGCCTTTTTTTCGAAATTTGTAGCATGTTAATAAAAAACACACTTTTAATTACAATGGGGAACAAAACTATGAATTCTAATACAATTTCAGGAAAAATTTCATTGACAAACTAGGGCAGGAATGGCGAACCAGTGGCACGCGTGCCAATGATGGCACGAAACACAATATTTTGGGCAAGTCACCGATCAAAACGGTTTGCCTTTTAGTTCAAAATAGCAAAGTTCACTATGAAGTAATTCGAACAAACGCGAGTAATCGGTCGTGGTGGGCGGGGTTCATATTCCCATTCCCTGCAAATGCAATAAAAGACAGAAATAAATAATTGAGGTCTATGATTAAATATGTTAGCAAAAATTGCCATATGAGCGCGGAAAGTTACTTGGCTGCAAATGTTATTGATCGGCATTGTAAGCCTTTTCAGGAGATTGAGTTTTTGAAGGAAGCCTAGTTAGCATGCTGCGTCTTCACTTTTTGAGGATTTTGATAATAAAGGTAAGATAATGCGGCGCATCAAATATATTCCACTATCAAGAAACACAATAAAAGAAACAATCTTAAAATTGACCAGAAATGTAACAGATGGCATTAACTCCGTTCCTTTTATATCGCTATGTCTTGACGAAAGTACTGACGTCACTAAGTCTGCACGTTTAGCTATTTTTGCTCGATATTTTGTAGGAAAACGTCATTAAGGAAGAATTAATTGCAATAATAATCGTTGCTAGCAACTACAAAGGGCACAGATATTTGTAAGGATGTTAAAAAATCGCGTGCTGAGAAAGAAATTGATTTGAAAAGAATTGTTTCAGTTACTAATGGTGGGCAAAAAAAAAGTGGTCTAATTAGTTTATTTTAAACAGACGTAGGACATTCAATTCTGGAATTTCACTGCATTATTCACTAACAAGTCTTGTAAGAGTGGTTTAACATCTTTTGATAATGTAACGGCGTTAGTCACAAAAAAAGTCAACCTCATATCGTCGCAGGTTTTAAATAAGCGAAAGTTTGATGCTTTGTTGGATGAAGTCAACTCGGTGTATAATGGCGGTGTATAATAATGTTCAGTGGTTGAGTCGCGGAACGTACTTCAAAGGTTTGTTGACTGCTTGAAAGAAATCAGACTGTTTCTGCAAAATGAGGAGGAAATTGAATAATACCTCCAGTTGCTGGATAGTATGTGGTTTTCAAAACTGGTGTTTTTTACAGACATATGCCAGCACTTCAATGATCGTAAAACTTCAAGGCACAAATAAAACAATTGTCACCATGATGGATCTCATACGCGCTTTTGTCGCTAAATTGCGTGTTTTCAGAAACGATATTTTTACAAAAGACTACAAACTTGAAAAAAAAATAACAAAAATATCATTTCCCAAACTTGAAAAAAATATCAATATTATATATAAAATTTAGAGTATATGAATAAACAGACGAAGAAAAAGTTATTGAAGAATTTATTTCCGTAATTGATTCTTCAATCAAGGAATTTTCAGCGAGATATTCTCAGTTCAAAGAATTATCGGAAGTTTATTATGTACCCCCCGGTGTGATTTCATTCGATAAACTGAATTTGTCCAACTTCGATTGGTTAGAAATCGAAGAATTTGAAATGCAACTGATTGAATTCCAGTCTAGTTCAATATGGATTTAAAAATTTATTGAAATAGGAGAAAATTTGGAATAGATTGAAGCAGAAAGATTAACAAGCAATGTAAGTAAAAATGACAGTAACGAAATTTGGAAACATGGAATTCGATTCCAGACACATTTAACTGTTTAAAGAAGCTAGTGCATGCTATTTTAACCATATTTTCATCTACTTATACCTGCGAGTCATTATTTATAGAGATGAATAACATTAAAAACTCGCTTAAAAACCGTTTGGCAGATGACTCCCATTCAGCATACATTCTGCTAAAAGTAAACTTTACAATCTTAATATAAGATATTTCTCATCTAATCTGCAACAACAGAAGTCACACGAACTGTTACTTTAATTTGAGTTACACATAACTAAAACATTTATTACTATACAGTGCAAAATGTATATTTTTGTATTAAAGAAAGAGTTTTGAATTGTTAGTTGAATTTTATTATTTTCTCAATAATCACGTCAAAATTATTTGACGGCACGTCTATACCTCATTGAACATTTCTTTCGAAAAAATGGCACGTTGATCCATAAAGGTTTTTCACCCCTGAACTAGAAGCTCCGCCCCCTGTTCGCTTACACTCGCCAACGCTCGGTAACTGCTAATGTAGTTCCACTCGGATCGCTTCGCGATCCAATCTCGCTTCGCTCACTTTCCATCTACAAAACACTTTAGTCTAGCAATAGATATATTCAGATTCAATTTATTCCAAAATATGATAAAACAATGAAAGAAATAAGAAATGTAAAGAAAAAAAATACACTCCCAAAAATAACCTGCATCAAAGTTCTTTGTAAACACAAATAACCTTACATTTAAATAACTATATACATCCACCAAAGAAACACATTTAAAAAAAGCTAAAGCTAAAGCAGAATTATATACTCTTATATTCTTACGATAGTTTCTTCCTTCGATTGAATCACTGATAAGTAAATCTTTCAATATTTCCGGTGAATTCAGCAGATGTTCCAAAACAAATTTTTATCATGACAACATTTCGTGTAATTTCCACTTGAATTTACTTTTTCTCCCAGTAACGTGCCTGGCAAAAATAACAGAGTCCTGACATAGTCCCACAACTATGCTCCTGTAGTTCGGAAACTTCGCTCCGTGCACATAACCGTTTAACCCTATCTCGTTCATTACGACTGGATCTTCTTATGAACGATTCTTGAGCATTTTCATTCGACCCGTCTTCTCTTTTTCGACATTTCGTTTTAAAATCGATACGACAATACTTAAACTCATCGTAAAAAATTTTGTCCGTTTTTTTATAGTTATTATTATTATTTTTTTAATTTTTCAAACCAATGCATGGATAGCGTTCGCTTGAAATCTTATCAAATCGTTAATGTTTCCGGGCGATGTCGAAGTGTTACCAAACGGCGATTAACAGATTCGGCCTGATTTTGCGTCCACATAAGCGTTTTATATACACTGCTGTGCAAAACTTAAGTAACAATGCAAATTTTAAACAGATAGCCATGAAATTGCAGAAAAGGAGTTCTTGCGATCAGTACAATGAACGCGTAATTCAAGAGAAAGGTCATGCGTATGCAAATATCAGGAACAAAACGTCACAGGCGACGTGAGCGTACGCAAAACACGTGCGGAAGGCGCGCAGCTCAACACTACAATAAAAGGAAGGACGGAGACGCAATTAAAGACATTCGGTGCAAGTGCACGTGAGTTAATTCGTGAAATATGGCTAGCAGAAATCACCTAGACGATTTCACACGTGGAAGAATGATCGGAAAGCTGGAGGAGGGGCGTAGTGTGACCAGTGTAGTTGAAGAGTTCGGAATCAACAAAAGTGTCGTTTCGCGCGCTTGGAAAGCCTTCCAAACCACAGGTACAGCTGTGAGAAAGGTTGGTGGTGGCCGCCCCAGGAAAACAACTGCAGTGGATGACCGACATATCGTCCTGCAGGCGAAAAGAACCCGAAACCAGTCAGCAAGCGCCATTGCTCAGCAACTGTGTGCAGCAACGGGGCGACAAGTGTAACGTTTTACTGTGTCCAGACGCCTTCACAAAGGTGGCCTATTCGCCCTCCGTCCTGAACGCTGCATCCCTTTGATAGTTTCCCACCGGCGGCACCGTTTAGAGTGGTGCAGGGAGCACAAAAACTGGACATCTCATCAATAGAGTCGTGTCCTCTTTACAGATGAGAGTCGTTTTAGTGCCACAAGCGATTCCCAACGCCAGTTGATTTGGAGAGAGGTAGGGACACGGTTTCATCCCAGTAACATCACGGAAAGAGACCGTTTCGGTGGTCCTGGAGTTGTCGTCTGGGGAGGCATTATGATGAACGGGCGGACTGAGTTCCACGTTTTCGACAGAGGTTCTGTAACTGGAGATCGCTATTGTCAGGAGGTGATCCTTCCCCATGTGCGTCTGTTCCAAGGTGCAATTGGATCAGACTTCGTTTTTGTGGATGACAATGCACGGCCACACAGGACTCATGCTGTTGAGGAGCTCCTGGAAAGTGAAGATATCACTCGAATGGATTGGTTGACGTGCTCCCCTGATTTAAATACGATAGAACATGTGTGGGATGCTTTGGGGAGACGCCTTGCGGCACGATTACATCCTCCTGGGAACACCCGACAACTTAAACAGATGCTGATTGAGGAATGGGCACTCTTACCTCAAGAACTGTTGGACAATCTGGTGCTGAGTATGGGGAGACGGTGCGAAGCAACCATTGCAGTAAGGGGAGGGCATATCCCATACTAAGGAATATCTGCTTGCTGTTCTTCCTCTTGGACAGACAATCATGTGTAACGATACTATGAGTTCGATAAAGCCTTTTTTTTTTGTTTGTTTGATTCCATACTGTATGCATTGTATTCATTTCTGCGCAACTATGCTTTCGTCATTCTTTCAGAACAAAATGCTGTATCTCATTCTGAATTTCATGTCTCTCAGATGATTTCTTGTGAAATTATGGCAAAAAACATACCTGTTGCTTAAGTTTTGCACACCAGTGTATATAGATTATGCGCCATTTTTAACTCACTTTTAGCAAAAATTTGCACGAATCATCTTATAGTAGACTCTAATGAATATATTTCAATCATTTTTAGATTATACATGACTAATAAATTTAGTTGTGTTATAAACAAAAAGATTTCCAATAACTCTAAAAGTTTCGGAAATATTCCGAATTTTGTAAGAAAACTCAAATGTCTTTTTTTAAAAATATTGTATTTTTTCAATAAAAGAGAGGGAAAATAAATAAATATGAATCGAAAGATAATTTTCTAGTTCATCTTAAACATGAGGATGAGAGGGTTTCCGGCATGGTAGTCGGTTCTCACCACTCAGTTGGTACAGAAATGGTGGGAGTCAATTACTTCCTACGATGACAGGACGCGCTTCCTACCGGAAGGATTGTTCCATGGCCAGTGATGGTTCTTAGAATTCCATCGGCGGGACCTTATTTTTTTAGAAACTCTATATCTAAATTCTGTTGCGGTGAATTCCCATGTAGCTTTCAAGAATCAGTGGATCAGTTGGAATTTCTAAGTACTTGAAAATGGGTTACAGATCTAAACAGCATTAATTAAATAATGATATTTCAATATGTTCATTTTAATTTTTTTCTGCTCAATTTGAGCTTCTTTGGTCAAAGTATTTTATGAAAGATTGTACAAAATTTCGTTATTATTCAGTAAAATCATGTAGGCATTTCTGAGCAAATTTTTGTTGAAAGTTCTGAGTAAGTTGATTTTATTTACTTTTATTAAAACTTTTTTCATCACGCTACATTATCTACACCAACTGTTTTGTCCTGAAATACAGATTTGGTAGCCAAAAGAATAAAAAAAAAGCGGCCATTGTTGTAAATTGCATATTTCCTAAATTTCCAGCACATTATTACAGATAACAATCGCAGAGAAATTTGTAACTTAAAACTTTTATAAAATAACATCAATATTATTCTCATTTAATTTCATCAGTAAGAAGTTTATTCTTTTCTTAAAATGCCCGTCTGTCTGAGACAAAGATAACTCAAAAACGTTTTGAATTAGGCAGTTGAAATTTGGTATACGGTCTTTAAGCCAAATTTGTAAGTTTCTATCAAATTTAAAGCAAACTCTGTTCAGAGGAAGTCCGTCTGTTCAAATATAAGTTAACACGATAATTACAAAACGAAAAAAGTTACACAGATAAGATTCGTTACACAGATTTAACATCTATAGTGTTGAGCACTTGTCAAAGCTTGAGACAAAACGAACAAAGGTTTGACTATCTGGATCTGTACTTTCAGAAACATGTTAACGCGATAATTCAAAAACGAAATGGCTTAAAAATATCAATGTGGTATGGAATTTTGTGACTACAAGTGCAGTTTGTGTCAAATTTTTATTTCAGTCGATTGAGAAAAACCTGTCTAAAGCATAAATTCGATTTTCGGGTACTATTAATTGTATGCCAGGGATTAATTGCTGAAACACTCGCCAAGGATGACACGATAGATTCAATAAAAATGCTAAATTCAAGCTCAAAATTAATATTTCTTAACTATTGTACGCCAGTGCCATGCAAAGCGTTCTCTCGCATGACAAGTTTATTAGAGTATGCGAGAAAGTTTTGTGGAGATAACTCCCACTGATGTGTGTGTGTGTGTGTGTGTGTGTGTGTGTGTGTGTGTGTGTGTGTGTGTGTGTGTGTGTGTGTGTGTGTGTGTAAGTAACTATTATAGATTCTAACTTCAGGATTGTGGTCTTCTTACAAATATATTTTACTATCATAAAAACTTAGCACAATATATCAAACTTGGCACAATATAACCTCTACAATATCCTTTGCATTGCAGTTATCACTTTGCTAATAATATTTCAAAAATTCTCAATGGCCTCAAGAATTTTCAAGCTTCTTAATGGGTTTTATTTTGTAGTTTGAAGATAAAAGCTTGCTTGTAATATTCATTTCACATATTTTGCAGTATTTCATCATTACTTCTTAATCCAAAATATCAATTGAAATAACTACGACCATTTGTGACATATAGCTTCTCTATTCTAAATTGAAATAAAATTTCAAAAAATGGTTCCCAAAAAGCAAATAAAACACTAAAAAATTCATCAAATAATATAGTGTTGGAGAATTAGAAGATAGCTGTTTTAATTCATTGTTTGCGAACTTATGGCTCTTTAAATACCCGCTTCCGGTTCACTTTATTACCTATACCTTAACGTTGTAAGAACGTTACCCATGAAAATTACAACGAAAATTTCGTTCAAATAATGGTCAGAGATATGGATAAAGGATCTCATTCAATAAATTTACCTTTTAATGTCCAAGCAAGTTTTACAGATAGAAACATGAATGTTTGGGTCCTTATTAAAAGAATGAAAGAAAAACATTCATTTCATTGGCATTTTCCGCTATGGAAGCCGTATGAAACTTTATTTCTGTAAATTTTTACTATCCCCGTCTGCAGAATCCGAAAATTTTCCATATATTTGGGTTCTTTATTTAACTTGGGTAACTTTGCAATTTGAAGTTATATATCTAATTGTTATAGGTGAGAAAATAAGCGTTTGTTTCAGTTTTATGGAACACACTATGTATGTATATATATATATATATATATATATATAAGATACACTGGTGTGCAAAACTTAAGCAACAGGTATGTTTTTTTTTGCCATAACTTCACGAGAAATCATCTGAGAGACATGAAATTCAGAAATGAGATGCAGCATTTTGTTCTGAAAGAATGGCAAAAGCATAGTTGCGCAGAAATGAATACAACTCATACAGTATGGAATCAAACAAAAAAAGGCTTTATTGAACTCATAGTATCGTTACACATGATTGTCTGTCCAAGAGGAAGAACAGCAAGCAGATGTTCCTTAATATGGGATATGCCCTCCCCTTACTGCAATGGTTGCTTCGCACCGTCTCCCCATACTCAGCACCCGATTGTCCAACAGTTCTTGAGGTAAGAGTGCCCATTCCTCAGTCAGCATCTGTTTAAGTTGTCGGGTGTTCCCAGGAAGATGTAATCGTGCCGCAAGGCGTCTCCCCAAAGCATCCCACACATGTTCTATCGTATTTAAATCAGGGGAGCACGTCAACCAATCCATTCGAGTGATATCTTCACTTTCCAGGAGCTCCTCAACAGCATGAGTCCTGTGTGGCCGTGCATTGTCATCCATAAAAACGAAGTCTGATCCAATTGCACCTCGGAACAGACGCACATGGGGAAGGATCACCTCCTGACAATAGCGATTTCCAGTTACAGAACCTCTGTCGAAAATGTGGAGCTCAGTCCGCCCGTTCATCATAATGCCTCCCCAGACGACAACTCCAGGACCACCGAAAATATGCATGCAGACCTTGTGAACGAAAAAAGTAACATACCAAGATTCTTATATATTTAATAATTAATGGCACGTGATATTTTTTTTTTTTACAAAATACAAATATTTTTTATAATACATTTTTTTTTCAAATACTATAAGAGTATTTTGAGTCTTGCGTTTGTTACATTCATATACAAGTGTTTTTTTTTAACTTTTTGAATTTTGCATTTATTATTTTTAGTTTCAGGTTTTTTATTTGATATTTTTGAATTTTGCAATTATTATCATTTCCAAATGATTTATTTGAAATACATGAATCTTACATTTATTTACATTTTCAATTGTTTAATATGAAATATTTCAATTTTGCAAGTATTATTTTCATATGCAGGTTTTTTACCTGAAGTTTTGAATCATGTGCTTTTATTTACAGCTAAAATACTTAATTTAAACTCATAACTACACTGATATTTCATTTGAGTGAAATCATAATATCAATATTATATTTAATAATTTGTTTCTGATTTAATAATCTTGTTGAGTCATATTTCCTAACATTTAAGAATAATATATCATTGACAATCCTCACCATTGTGGTGGTATGTAGATTATTATGATCTGTGCAGGAAGCAACAGGACGAATGATGTTGGAAACATTTCTTTAATAATTACATTCACACACTTAAAACAAACAGAAAGACAAGACATTCGCGCGCGCGCTCACAGTTTAGCATCACATCTCATTCCCATTACAATTGCAATGCATTATGGGATGACATTTGGGATGGCCTAAACAGGCATCGCCATCTAGTATCCAAAAGAGAAGATAAGTGTAGTGCAACTGCTACATCTGTGGTGGTATGTGGATTATTATGATCTGTGCAGGAAGCAACAGGACGAATGTTGTAGGAAACATTTCTTTAATAATCACATTCACACACTAAACAATTACAAACACAAAGACAAGAAATTTACGCTCGCACTTCACAGTTCAGCGTCACATCTCCTTCTTATTACAATCGCAATGCATTATGGGATTACATATGAGATGGCTTAATCAGGTATCGCCATTTAGTATCCAAAAGAGAAGATAAGTGTAATGCAACTGCTACATCCTCCCCCTTAAGTCCCGGCAAGGAGGTAGAATTTGAATTGTCTGGAAGTCTATTGGTTCCTGAAGAAAGGGACTTAAGTTTTGGTGGTCGGCCTCTTTTGCGAATCGGATGCAGTGGTGTATACTCTTCCATGTTTCGACTGTACGAACATAGAGCTGAGGTATGATATGTTCCTAAAGAGGTGGATGGATCACTTGGGCTAGCAATTTCATAGGTAGTTGGAGACATCCTATACGGTGGTACGGCGACTGGGAGATGATCACCAGTGTTGATTCGATGCTCGATGAAAGGAGTTGTTTCTCCCCCTGGTTGGAAACATTCCTCGTACCTTTTGAGCAGGGAATTTTGTCCGTTGTTCGCCCGAGAGATGGGTACCCTCATTTTCTCGAAGTTGACAGGAATGGGATTCAACAGGTACAACCAGGAGAGACTTAATATCAGCCGGAGGTTCAATAAAGTTAAACGATTGGTGAGGAGCCTCTGAGAAATACCAAAGTCCTTTCTGAAGATCCAGGACGATACCTGCGGCTCTCAGAAAATCTGTACCCAGAAGAGTTCGGTTTCCCTTGGAATTCTTCAAGACTATCAGTTTCGTGGGTATAACTTTTCCTGCCACACCAATATCTACCATCGTTGTGAGTATATCTGTTTTTTGTACATGCCCGTCGGCTAGGGCCATATCAACTGAACTATTTTCGAATCTTCGTCCATTATTCTTGAGGAAATGGTAAAGTTTTTCTCCGGCAACCGAATGTGTAGCTCCAGTGTCGGCACACACTGCTGCTTGGGAACCACAAATCGTAATTTCAATAATGCTTGATGGCTGGCTTTCCATTAAGATACTATAAAAGTTCATGTGATTAAGGGTTGGAGGTTGAGGGCGGTCTCCTTAAACCATAGGATTACATTTCGCACATTTTGCCTTTACAACTCCTGTCTCTCCACAACCATAGCATGACAGAGGGGGTCTGTCTTTGTAGCTGGGATCCCGCCTGCTTTGACTGGGGACCCCGGGATTCCGCCTACTTTGACTGGGAATCCACGGCAGACCCTGTCTATCATCTCTTTGTTCAAATCGAGTTGATTTATATTGATTTCTTTTTGGGTAAATAGCTTTTGTTTCATGTGGTTTTGAAGCAAGCTTTAGGTTTACAGAGCGTAAGTTGTCATAACTGTCCAGTTTCTCCACTAGATCATTTGGAGTAACCCATTCACTCCATACATCAATAAAATGGTTCTTGACTTCGGGAAGAACTCGTTTCTTCATTTGATCCAAGATCATTAGATCTTTTAATTCATCAATCTTCGTTATGTTCATTTCTGCTAGCCATGCTTCAAAATAGCTACGCAGTTCAAAATGGAAGTCTTTCCATGTGCTTTCAGGTTTTTTCTTGTGAGTTGTAAAGAGCTGTCGCATCCTCTCAGCGCTTAATTTAAACCGTTGAAGTAACATGGATCTAATATGATCAAAGTTATGTGCTTCCTGTTCTGGTTCTCTTGCGATGAGCTGTGCCACACTATTGGGTAGTAGCCCTAGAAGATGAGCAACCCAGTTCTGTTTACCTATTTTTAGAATTTTCATTTGACGTTCGAATAGATTTAAGAATAGGGTCATGTCTCCATCCTGCGGGTCAAAGTCAGGAAGCAATTTCTTCAAGTTAAATGTAGCTTGTGGTCTGCAGGCAAAAGTTCAAGACCAGGAGTCTGCTCCAACTTCTGAGATTCCACATGCAGACGGAGTTTCTCCAACTCGTAAGCTCTGTCTCGTTCTATTCTTTCTTTTTCATCAGCGACACGTTCGCGTTCCTCATGTTCTAACCTTTCAGTTATAATGTTTTCTAGGGTATCTTTCACAAAGTCTAAATCTTCTTTGTAAATCGATGTTTTCAATATTAATTCGCGTAATTCAATCACTTTAAGATCACCTTCCACCTCCTCACCAAGTTCTGTGGCAAGTTTTATTAAATCTTGTTTCCTGCCTTTAGACATAAATGCCATATTGAACGTTTATCTTTACACAAACCAAATAAAAAGTTATTTTTCCTCTAAACACAGTCAGTTGAAAAAAAATTTCAAATCAAAGTCAATGTTCCCCAAAAGTTCACTTTAAATTCAAAATACTAACAATAAAATTTGCAATCACGTTAAAAAAAAATAATCGATATTAACATTTTACTGATACACAATTTCTAATTCACTTTTCAATATGCAAAAATATATAAAAAAAATTCACAATTAACATTTGTTAAACAAAATTATGTTTGAGGTATACATTATGGAATTTATTAAAATAATAATATATCAAATCATATACTCATATCATAATCATCATATCTAAATCATATACTCAAATTTCAAAAGAATAAACAAACGTAAACATTATCATTAGATCAGGAAATAAGAGAATATTTTACTATGGGCTAATTTAAGAGTTTAAAATATCATTACATATATATATATATATACAAAAGTATAAAAATCAAGTTAATAGGAAAAACAAATAAACCAAATAAAAAATATATAAAAAAGAATCCGGCCTGAAGACTTTTTCAAGGGTCACCTTCAGGTAGGGATTCAAAAAAAGGGATTTTTTCTGTTAAGGAAATGCAGACAATGAAGTCTAATAATGATTCCTCGTGACCCGAAAATCCCCTGAAATTAGGCCCAAGAGATATACCATTTTAACAGAAAGGAAAATACAAAACAACAAATTAGAAGAAAAACCACTAATAAGTAAAAATACAATAAAAACCACAATACCATAAAATAACACTAAAGTAAAACGAAAAGGCAAGAACATACCATCAGCAGTCAAGGAAATTTTAAGCTATCGATTGTGATTCCCGCTTATTAAAAACACAAAGCTAACGGTAATTTA
>JAPMOR010053585.1:0-18883 GCA_026543865.1 Argiope aurantia | reverse complement strand
TTTTTTTATTTTTGTCACCTGAATCTTGCAACCCATTCCACATTGAATACGATATCTGGAGAGAGCAACTTTATTAACATTTGGTGACTTGATACACGCAATATTCCCCTCCTTACTTTAAGACAAACTGTACGAAGAAGCAATATTAGAGATCTGTAGCATAATGTTGTCCTTGAATATACTCACATTTTATCGATTCTTAATCAAATTCAAAAATTTAATTGATTAACAGTAATTTTTACAATGTATAAAAGAGCCAAGAGACTTATTTCATTTTGTTTAAAGTATGGTTAAATGTCTCCCAAAATTTGAACGCTTTTACATATTTTCAATTTTAAAGCATATCAAAATTATATCCTTATTAGTTTTATTTTTGAACAGACATTCATATTTTTGTACAAGATAATGAATTCGCAATTTTAAATAAAATTACTTTTGATGCATAAAATAATCTATATTCCTGGTTTAACATGAAATGGAACATAGCTATTTTTCTTATTCATGTTATTCGAAATAAATTTCAGGAATAATTTTAGTAGACCTAATATTAGGCCGCCTTATTTTCAAGGCATACGTTATTAAACCCATATTAGATTTAAAATATAATTAAAGATATTTAATATAATTTAAACTTAATTATTTTCCTAACTTTCAGTTTAATTTAACAGATATCAACTTCATTCTAAAAATATTCTCTTATTTCCTGATCCCATTCCACTTTTTCTATTTAACCCTTTAAAGACCCCTTTTTTTTCTAGTCATGGTATATTAAAATATTTTTAGGATTGAGATTTTTATAAGAAAAGTGATTCATTTAAATTATTAGATACATTTCATTTGATTAATTTGTTTAATTAATAATTAAGTAACAAATCAAAACATGGAATTTTGTGCGAGATAAGGAACTGAAGCATCTAAGTTTCTGTCTTATTGAAAAATGCGTCAGCGCTTATCCCAATCTATTCCTTCGAAGATTGATAAATGTGGTGGGAAGCATACTTTCCATAGCCCCTGAAAGGGTTAATCAATGCGATGGAAAGCTCTGTAAAAATGCTTTCGTCAGTGGTTCCCAAGCTCCGAGTGAAGAGATAAAAAATTGATGATATAAACAAATTCTTTTAAAAGACCCTATGATTCCCTTTCCTGTAGTCTACACATGTAGGAAATCTTTACCAAAATCTCACAGACATAAAATTTTCATTAGCTTTTCCTCATTTAGCCCTGTATCGTTCTGTGTTGGTGTGCTCGTCGCTTATGCTTGTACATAAATCATGCCTCCCGGGATAAAACAAAACGAAGCGAAAGTGTTTTCCCTGTCTTTGGCCAGAATACTGATTCAAAAATTCAAAAATTATGGTTATATTATATATATATATAAAAAAACCATAATATTTGAATGCAGGTCTACATTACAATAAAAGGAAGGACGGAGACGCAATTAAAGACATTCGCTGCAAGTGCACGTGAGTTAATTCGTGAAATATGGATAGCAGAAATCACCTGGACAATTTCACACGTGGAAGAATGATCGGAAAGCTTGAGGAGGGGCGTAGTGTGACCAGTGTAACTGAAGAGTTCGGAATCAACAAAAGTGTCGTTTCGAGCGCTTGAAAAGCCTTCCAAATCACAGGTACAGCTGTGAGAAAGGTTGGTGGTGGCCGCCACAGGAAAACAACTGCAGTGGATGACCGACATATCGTCCTGCAGGCGAAAAGAACCCGAAACCAGTCAGCAAGCGCCATTGCTCAGCAACTGTGTGCAGCAACGGGGCGACAAGTGTCGCGTTTTACTGTGTCCAGACGCCTTCACAAAGGTGGCCTATTCGCCCGCCGTCCTGAACGCTGCATCCCTTTGACAGTTTCCCACCGGCAGCACCGTTTAGAGTGGTGCAGGGAGCACAAAAACTGGATATCTCATCAATGGAGTCGTTTTAGTGCCACAAGCGATTCCCAACGCCAGTTGATTTGGAGAGAGGTCGGGACACGGTTTCATCCCAGTAACATCACGGAGAGAGACCGTTTCGGTGGTCCTGGAGTTGTCGTCTGGGGAGGCATTATGATGAACGGGCGGACTGAGCTCCAAGTTTTCGACAGAGGTTCTGTAACTGGAGATCGCTATTGTCAGGAGGTGATCCTTCCCCATGTGCGTCTGTTCCGAGGTGCCATTGGATCAGACTTCGTTTTTATGGAAGACAATGTACTGCCACTCAGGACTCATGCTGTTGAGGAGCTCCTGGAAAGTGAAGATATTACTCGAATGGATTGGCCAGCGTGCTCTCCTGATTTACATCCGATAGAACATGTGTGGGATGCTTTGTCTCCTGGGAACACCGGACAACTTAAACAGATGCTGATTGAGGAATGGGCACTCTTACCTCAAGAACTTTTGGACAATCTGGTGCTGAGTATGGGGAGACGGTGCGAAGCAACCATTGCAGTAAGGGGAGGGCATATCCCATACTAAGGAACATCTGCTTGCTGTTCTTCCTCTTGGACAGACAATCATGTGCAACGATACTATGAATTCAATAAAGCCTTTTTTTGTTTGATTCCATACTGTATGCATTGTATTCATTTCTGCGCAACTATGCTTTCGTCATTCTTTCGGAACAAAATGCTGTATCTCATTTCTGAATTTCATGTCCCTCTGATGATTTCTCGTGATGTTATGGCAAAAAACATACCTATTGCTTAAGTTTTGCACACCAGTGTATATATATATATATACTATAATTACATATTATAGTATAATATTATATGTATATATTATTCAAAGTTTTCTTACAATTAAATTGAAATTAGAATAGTAGTTGTCACCACAAAGTTTTAAATTTCCATTCTCAAACAGTCTCAGACTATCACACGATTTATAAAATGTTGGTGGTTAATTTTTCCTTTAACGAGGGGAGGGCACTAGGTGGAAAATTGAGTTCAAAATGATATTTAGTATAATGGTCGAATACATTTAGAATGAAAATATAGCAGCTCTGACATTTCCTGGAAAACAGTCTTCAAACTTTCAGCATAGCTTATACACTAATAATATTTCGCCATTGCCTAGCACCCAAACAGTATAATGGATAAGGCGCTGGTTTAGTTTTCACGAGCCCCGAGTTTAATCATGGGCTAGTATAATTTTCTTTCTAAATTATTTGAAATTAATTAAACAATTTACAAACAGTTTTAATCAATATTTTTTTTTTATTTTATACAAAAATAAATATTTATTCTCTTAATTCTTCGATTATAATTTAAATATTTGGAATATAATTAAAGATATTTTTCAATATCTTTAAAATGTTTAGAAAATAGGAATGACAACGGCTAAAATAACTTTCACCGTGATAAAATTATAGTTTTTAATTTATAGATAATTAACTATTAAATTAATAGTCTCGAATCCCTTGTAAAATCTAGCCTTATGCTTCATGGTTTTATTAGCAAAATGCATAGAAAATATATTTAATATTTTTTTTCTATTACTGACAAACTATTACTGAATTTCATTTTTATATTTAGAAGTTTACCTAGTTTTGTTTATTTTTTAAATCTGTTTTATGCAGCATTCATATTTTCAAACTTTTCACCCACTTTCCATTTATAATCTCTAGAGGGATACTTCGAGAAAGAACTATTTACCATTGTTCCAAACGACATTCGCTAAGCCCGAAATAACGTACACCCGGGAACTTTTCACACCACACATCAAGCTTTCTTCGAATCTGGTTCGAATCCCTACGGAATAAGCCCACGCCATTTGGAAGATATCCTTGGCAGTTAATCGGCAGTGGGGAGAATAAAAGGCTGAAGGCAAAAAAGCAAACGCGAAGAAAGCGCCCAACTCCACCCCATTATCTGGCAAAAGTTATACGGAATCAATATTCTTTGACCCTCCTTTTCTGCTGCCTTATCTTAAGTTTTTCTATTACTTAGTTTTCGTGTCTCTGATGTATCAGATGGATAACGGGGTATCGTTTGGCGAACTTACCATTGCCATTCGGCGTTGGCATAATAGTATGCCATCATGTCATTTGCAGTGTAGATTATCTTCTTGAGTGATGATTTGGAGTTACACTGTTAATGGTAAAGGCGATGTGTTGGGAATTTTTATAGATGAGGAATTTGTCCTCTAAATAAGGAGTGCTACTGTTATGTCTTAGTTATACATTCTTACTTTGGTTATTGTGGTAGAGATGAATTTTAAAGAATTGCAAAACTTATGAACAGCAGTTGTTTTAGAAATAGATATGTGATTTATTGTTTACAGTTACAGAATCTTCGCATTTCAGAGCTACCTGTGTCCAAAAAACAAATTTTTGACTTTATGCCTGTCTGTCTATTTGTCAGTCAATCAGTCTCTCTGCGAATGCAATCTCAACTCAAAACGTCTTGACGGATGAAATTTGTTTCATAGAGTTTGTAGATTTCTATCAAATTTTGTGCGAAATTCACTCGCAGGGATTCTGTATGTCTGGCTGTTCAATTAAAAATGGTAATTATGACACGTAAAGAGCAAAAGCTTGGTACGCAGGTTTAACTTCAAAAACAATCTTCGTCTTCTTTTTAAGTTTGGAACTAAATCTATGAAACTGTCAACCGTTTGTTGGTTTGCATTTTCGCAAGCATGTAAACCCAATAATTCATAAACGTTGCAAATTAAATCAATGAAATGAATATTTAATGATAACATTTGTCACTACGACTCGACTTCATTAGGATTCTAGTAGCACAAAAAATATTGCAAAATAATCAATGATATTGATCAATATTTGCAATATTGTATAATATTGCTGAATATTGAATAATATAATATAGCACAATATTATACAATATTGTGCAACACACTGTGCTACCTAGGGATGGATTATGTATACAAGGAACAAAAGTGGTGAATGATTTTAAAGTATAATGGCTTTTATGTCTGAAGTCATCCGATATTTAAAAATATTTTGCAGAAAATATCAATTAATTGATTATAATATATTGAATTTAAACATAACCAATATTCCCAGCTTACCAGCTAGTATCCTATAGTTAAATTTCTTGTAAATAACTAGAAATGTACCTATAATAGTATAAAAAGCGATTTAATTATTGTTAACAACATATTTATAGCAGAAATAGATTCTCTTATCCTAATTTTATGTTATTGTTGATTAGTAATAGACAATCTTTCCAGCAACTTCAGCCTTTAATTTGTTTCCGTTATTGTCGCTTTCCACAAATGGAATCTGATAACTGATTTGCAACTTCAGGAATTAAATGATCAATCATTTGGATAAATGACATTACTTTCAACTAACATCAATAGGAATTAGTCAGTAAAATCCAGTTATACACCCACAAATATAGAAAAATCGATATTAAATGCACATTATTTCAAATCCTAATTTGGATAATCTAATCCATATCGCATAGTCAACATAGTAAAATTATGAGTGCAATCAAAAGATGCTTCTTTAGAAAATGAATAATTTTAAATATATATAAAGCAGATTTCTATTCGTTCTCTATAAAAGTCCAAACACATTTGTACCGCATTCATTTGCAAACAAAATAAAAGAATTTAGAAAATTAAATTCACCGGTATTCTATTTGAAGTTTATACATATTTAAGAAATAATAAAATTATTAATTAATCTAATAAAATTTGAAACATTAGTCTAGAATGAATTTAAAAAAAAGAATTTCAGGTAATTTTTAGAACTGTAGACAGCAAAATATCGTTTGGCAAAGTTATCATTGCCATTCCGCTTTGGTATTTACTTCATATCATTTTCTGTCTAGGTTATTTTCTTGAGTGATGATTTGGGGCTTTGCTGGTAATGGAAGTGGCTGTGTGAGGAGAATTTTCAGTGGCGGGGGAGTTAGTTCGCTTAATTAGAAAGGCCACTGCGTGTATTAACTAGACGAGCTTATTCCGGTTACGGTGGCAGTGATGAATTGTCAAGCAGAATTAATATGCTGCATGTTAAAGGGAAAGAATGTCCCCAAGGATGAATGAGAAATGATGTTTTGGTCTTAGTTTAATTATCGTCGATGGTTTTTTTTAGGAAATTGAATTAATTTTTAATAATAATTTTTTTTTTAAAAAACAACTTTTTTTTTAGTTTTATATTATAATTCAATCAAAGTGATTTAGACAGCCAACGGGTTTTAAGGACTTTTAGCTATTTGGAATAGAATATATTCAAAATTTTACGACTGATAATTCCTTTCAAAATAGTGCATTTAATGAGGAAAATAAATAATTTCTTTTATACTAATATAGCGTTCACATGCGTAGGAGGAAGAAGGAGGTTAAAAAAAAAGAATATGAATATTATCAACTTTCATCAAAATCAACTAGATTTCATAGGTGTAATTGAAAGTGTTTTTACCTCCTCGTATACGTAGTTTAAAGAAAGTATGTCAAAAACACATCTAAATGTCTAAAACACAAATTCGATTTTTTTATACTATTAACCGCAGGTCAGGGATTAATCGCCAAATAAACCGCCAAGGATGATAAGATAGATTCAGTAAAAATGCTAAATTCACATTAACTGTTAATATTTCGTAATTATCGTACGCAAATCCCTTATAAGGTGTTTGTTAGGTTAACACTTTTATTAGAGAGTATGTGAGAAAGTGTTGGCAATACCATCCCAATTATCATGTTGAATTATAACTACCTGATTGTATTACCAAATTCACGGACAAATAGACATTGTGCCAATAACGCGCTTTACAAAATCTGCAATTCTGAAATGTAACGATTTGTTTAGAATAACAAAATTTTGAGGGATTTTTCAAATATATATATATATATATATATATATATATATATATATATTAAAATATTTTTTCCTTTGCATATTTTATACACAAGAAAATAAATTTATTGATCCATAGAAGCAAAGGAATAAATTTTTCTGTATTTAAACTGTATTAAAAAAATGTCAACATCTTTGATATTTTTATAGAAAACTAGCTTTCACCCGCGACTTCGTTCGCGTGGAAATTTTGACGTGTATGTATGAGAACTCACTATCTGATCAACACTCGGCTGTGTCTGTCTTTGGTCGTTGTTTTTGGTGATGTTGCATGTTGGGGTATATTCGCTTGCAAAATTAAGCTGCAATTTGAAAATGGAATGTTCAATATGGCCACTATTGAGCAAAGTTGCAGCAATGCCCGAAGAAGATGCAGCCAGAGCTATATTGCGGTAATTGCGGAGTTGGGCTAGCAGAAAATTCAGCACAAACGTCTTACCCGTACCCTCTGGTGCGTCAAGAAAGAATCATCCCTCCTCTCCACTATTTACTTGGTTCAGAATCGTTTCGTAGATTTGACGCTGCTCGGAAAATAATCGTGGTGTCATATCATTGACCTGCGCTTCTAAAACCGCGGTGTCGTAGTTTAGCTCCTTCACAACTTCGCTTGATAATTCCCGTCTTCGCTGCGATAGGGGTAGGCCGAAATCAGTGAGACATTTTCCAGATATTGAAATCATTTTACCCTCAATCAATACCAAAGCTTCGCTATCGATTAGGTTATTGTGAGTGCCATCCAGCCTATGCATGATATCTTTTGATAAAGTGTCCTTGTATTTATCCCACAGCTGGGGGGGGGGGGGTTGATAGTCCGCAAGTGCTCACTAAAATTGCAAACAGGTCTTCTAGCTACCGAGCTTTATTGTTCCTCTTCGAAAGATTAGATTTCTTTTTTTGGGCATTTCGAAAAACTATCACATAATAACAAATAAAAAAAATTAAACTAACCTAAAAACCGATGCATTTAAAATTATAAGCATATGCGAAAAATATATAATTAGCGTGGGAAAAAAACTACTCGTTAGCGTGGGAAAAAAACTATTTAAAAACGATGTATTTAAAACTATAAGCATATACAAAATATATATAACTAACATAAATACAATTTAGTTACAAAAACACACAATTAACCTAAAAACAATTTATTTACATTGTAACCTGAAATAAAACAAAACAGCGAGTCCGTATTTCTTTAAAATCAAGTCAAGTCTATTTTATTTATCTATCGAGATTGAGATAGTTGCAACAGTATAATAAACATAATTTTTTAACTCTTAATTAAAATGAAAACACAGTTGTCGACAATCAGAACACACTACGCATGCGTGAATTTTCAACGCCAGTTGGGATAACGCCATACAGATTAGAAATTTTTAATTTCTTTTAATCTATTTTATTGTAATTTAAAATTACTTCAGAATGAATCCGAAAGATCGATTAATTAACAATTCTTAATTTTAAATCCATCAAACAGCAAGAAAATGAACAGAATTCTTTGAAATAATCGGTCGAAAATATATTACGCCTAACCTCCTTAGTGTGGGGGAAAAAAAAACTGAAGCCTTACTCATTTTTGGCGGGATTTGGCCTCAGATTTTTGATGGGAAAGTTAGTTTTTAATCAATAAAGAATTAACGACTCAATTAAACAGAATAAATAGTAGCCTATGTCCAATTCCAGACTATAATCTACCTCTGTGCTAAATTTCATCCAATTCCGTTCAACCGTTCTGACGTGACTGACTAACAAAAATCCATCCATCCAAACTTTCACATTTATAATAGTAGTATAGATAACTCAAAAAGGATATTTAAAATTAATGGTTTGTACCATGTGATGTATTTTCTTTAAAATAAAAACATTATATTCAGAGAATTTGGCAATATCAGGATATATTACAATTTGATAAAAAAATGCATAATTTCTTTTCATCAAATGCATCTGATAGGAATATTAGATGATACACATTTAATATTAATTTCCACTTCGTAAGCTGCTTATGTGAGAAATAGAAGTCAACTGATATACGTTTTGATTTTCCGTGTCAATTTTTATGTACTTTTCAAAATTCTATTTCTTTTATTTTCGTAAAAATAAAATTTTGTACGTGATCTTAACTTAATTTTTATTTTAAGCTGCACTTTCGAAATTTAGTATTATTATGTACTATCGAGTTAAATATATTATTTTCACATTTTCAAAATTTAAATGTTACTTAAATTATTGATTTAGTTGAATTTCGGTTTTATACACGTGGCTCCACCTGATGGAAATTAAAAAATGATTGGATTCAGAATTTAATGATAACTATAATAATGATTTAAAAATTAAAGTTTAAACATATATTTAAACATTAAAATACATTTAAAACAAGAAGTTCTTATTTTGTAATCCATTGATTAAGTGAGTTTTTAAAAAAAATTATTTTTGTTGAGTTAATTATCTTTTAAGAAGAATAATGAGATAAAAGCATTATATTCTAACATATCCTTTAAAGTAAGTACGAAGTTATTAAAAAATGCATAACAAAACAATTTTTACTATCCCATTTTCAATCTTTATCGTAAAATTTCGAGATTTTCCATTATCTGGGAAAATCCTTAACTTTTTATTTTTTTTGAGTCGATTTCTATGGAAATGTGTTGTTTCTTTTGGCAACAAAGGAAACAGTACAATTTAAAAGTGATAGGGAATATCCACTTATCTAAGAAAATTAAATAAAGGAATTTTGGATTATCGAATTAGTTAACGGCTTATTCGATAATTAGTTAATGGATAATGACTAATTACATAAAGAGAAATTAAATTCGCAACTAAGACTATACGTGCACGATCATATCGAAAACCCTGTTTATGTGTCATGCAAATATATTATTTGAGTAATCCTTTATGTTCGGGATTTATTTATTCAATTTATCTTTGTTTTCATTGACGGAATATATTTCCAGAAACTATTACCCAGTATGCAATTGTTTCGAAGATTCAGTATTTCTCACACGCTTATTAGATAGTTTCATATTAATCATTAAAGAATTTTCTTACCAGTACAACAAATGCAAAAAAGGTGTAATAAATTTAAATTATCAAAATTGGCATTCGGTTTGGTATTTCTTAAAGGAATTGGAAAAATGGAAATGCATAATTTTAATAAAAAATACTGCTGAATTATTTAGAATTCCAAATCTTTTTTACAATATGGAAATCATGTAATTTGTATTATACAAGTCAGGAAATCTTGGTTTATATGACCTCTAAATTAGAAAGTCGGTACGTTTCGCCTATTTTTTAAAATATATTGAAATAAAGGCTATCATTTACCGCTTGAATTAAATTGAGATTACAAATAATTTCAAAATGCTGTATTTTTATCAGCATTAATAGGTGACATGTATACAAAGAATTTGAAAAAGAAGAAAAATATTTTGTGACAGAGATTTTCACAGTTAACAGTGACTTAACCATGCAGTGAATGATTAATATCTAAGGAGTATTTCATCCAAGATTTCCAACAAATTTTGCTTTCAAATACTCAAATAT
Organism: Argiope aurantia; assembly: GCA_026543865.1. Taxonomy (NCBI): domain Eukaryota; kingdom Metazoa; phylum Arthropoda; class Arachnida; order Araneae; family Araneidae; genus Argiope; species Argiope aurantia. The sequence continues at coordinate 8,532 of JAPMOR010053585.1, read as the reverse complement.
GGAAGTCACAAGGCATTTTTTAAACGTTAAGATTTTAATGTGGTCAGTTTCTGAAGGAAAAGCGTTTACTCATTAATAAGTTTCTAATAAAATGTACAGAATAATGAAAGATTTCACGTATTAAAACGACCCGTTTGACACCATCCATTTCAAACGAAACTCACCTTCGCAATAACGAATACCAAATGAAATATGTAAGCAATGATGAATGCCGATTCAAGCAGCTTAGGTCTAAAAATATTCTTTTAAATTTGATTTTGATGCAATGTATTTTCAAAAAACACCTTACTTTGAAAAAAAATGCATAAAACTGAAACGGCTTATTTCTTTTAGCTGGCAAATCATATTATTATGTTCGGTGAATATAATTTAATAACTTTGATAACGAAAATCGATAAATAAAAAGAATGAAAATAGTAACTGCAAAACACAGAAAGTGTACACAAACATGGTGACTGGATAGCTCGCTCCACGTACAGCACTCTAAAGGCAATATTAACCAGACTGATTGACTCTACCTCTTTTGTGTTTTAATAGTTTCCATAATAATATATCGAATATTCGAGAAGAAACTGCAAATCTTGAATACTAATAGAAATTCTTGTATATTTAAGAACCTTCATTTCTTCCGACATCAGGTTGGCAAATGATTGCCAAGGCAATAAGTCTGATTTAGCATCCATCTATTACTATTAATTATCTGTAAAACTCTGTTTGCTGCTAGACCTGCTAAAGTAAATAATATATGCACACAAAAATTACATGATCTCAATAATGAATGAAGAACCAATGACTAGTTTTAGGAATTCACCACTGGAAAATATTTCAATATTTATAAAGGATTTTTTTTTTTCAAAATCAAAGCACCACCAATCTATTTTAGAATACAGCACTTTTAATACAATATTTCATTTAAGAAAGATGCGGAATTATATTTCTACATGCTTTAACTATTTTTCTGTCTTAAGATGGAATTTAGTAATTCATTTTCCTCTTACTTCATAACACATTATAATGCTGCCATTTTGTAAAATAATGTATTATCGATTAACGCGCATTATATTATCAAAATTTTCTTATCTTCTTGTTCATTATTTTAACGAAATTCTGATTTCACCATTTTTTATGAATTTCTGAAAATATTGTTTCTGTGCCTGACTTTCGAAATACATTATGAACAAAAAGAAACTAGAAAATACTTGCTGATAAAATGAAATGATTTTTAATTATTATTTCATTGTTAATAATATAATAATTTAATTACTATAATAATTGCTAACAATAATAATTACGAGGAAAAAAGGCTTGTTTTTAATGTGACAAAATTTAGAAATCTTGTTTTTATCAAAAATGATTTTAAAAAAAACCCTACAACGTTGAAAATAATTTGAAAATAATAAATTAAGCTACACTAAAAATCACAAAAAACATTTACAAATTATTATAATCTATCTAAGATTATTTCTAAATATTTATGAAATACATGATATAAGAAATTAAAATTTCTATTTACATAGAGTTTACCTAGAAGTGTTTCTTGCTTTCACAAATTTTATTTTAACACGTTGACTGCAGCGTGAATCGCAAAGGATTCCCTCTTACTTTCTAATTAGATTAGCCCCTTTTCTACTACAGTTAAGCGACAGCAAAAAAGGATTTATCTAATTAGATAGATGATGTAAATCACTTGCGTGATTTAGACAGCAAATGCGTAACCTTATAAAAGTCGTAATACCTAAGAAATACATTGAACAGTATGGTCGCCAAATAATAGTTATTTCATGCCATAACTTATCAAATAAGGTAGCCACAAATCAATTGCAGCCCTAAAAGGAAAATTTAATGTTTCTAAAATGATTTTAAAAAATCCAATATGTGGTCTATTTGAAAAGCTTTTTAAGCATTGGCGGAAATTTGAGCATTTTGTCAAGCTTTGTTGACGAGATCTAAAATAATTTAAATTCTAATCAATTATTGCTATTTAAGAAGGGCTTATCATTAAATGTTTGATAAAATAATACTTTTTGCATTTTTAGCACAAATAAAAGAAAGATTTTAAAAATATTTCAATTTGGTTCATAACTTTCCGTATTATTTTGCAATATATTATATAACGCTAACGTACGCGACAAAAAATTCTAGCTTATTACTACATGTCGAATGGCAACAGTCACAGATAAACAAAATATTATATGAATTTCAGACTGCTTCATTCATTGAACATTTTTATCGCTGTATTGAATCAAACGCTCAGCTCAGCTAATCAGTGGAGTTGCAAAATACTATTAAAAATGTTCTGAAGATAGTTTGCCATGTCTACAAAGAGGACATGGCAAAGGAGAGAAAAGGAGAGAAAATACAAAAGAAATGAACAAAATAGGCTTTAAATAAAATTTTTAATCAAGTTCAAAAATAGGCTTGCACGTTGCCAGATAAGCAATCATGGTAAGACTTAAGATTAATGTACGGTTTCTCAACTAGCACGTCAAAATCGAGCCAATTTCTGGATGCATAACAGAAATGCTAACAAATGATTTATAAAATTAAGATAAAAAATGGTCACGATTATTTTAGTGAGAAATCGCACCAAAATGTTTGAATTTTGGATTCTACATATTAATTGTAAGTCTAGCCATAATCGTTATGACTTGTCTACGGAAATGGATACTCATATCTTTGAAAATAATTATCTTATGAAAATTGCTTTTTTGTATTATCTTAAGAATAAAATAAATTACCTTTTTAATGATATAAATTTCCTATCCGTACAGTTTTTCATTTAACTGTAATAATATTTTTAATTCAATTTTATATACTATCTAAAACAATGTTTTTAAATGCTATGACGAATTTCAAACTATCCATCAAAACATTCAAGTACGTGCTTTTGTTAATCATTCAATCCGTAGAAGGATTTTCATTTCAATTTTTATTTCATAATATTATACATATTCTAATTTGCTGCAAACTGTTTTAATTGAATTCATGCATTTTAGTAGTATCAAATTACAAAGTGAAATGCTTTATTTAAGGGGACAGTGGATTTTGTAATATGGAAAAAATGGACGAAAATTTAATAGAAATAGGAAATTTTATATAATCGTTTCATCACCAAAATATATGCTTATATTCAATTAAAATAGAATTATAAAATATAATGTACAATAAAATAAATATTTGAAAGGCTGAATGAAAAAAAAAAAAATACATCGTCATGACTTTTCTCAAAATGATATTGAATTTAGATTTAAATATCGTTAAAATGTTCCAGGTGTCTTGAATAGAATTGATAATAAATGTTTCTGTTAATTATTAAAATAAATTTTGATATGCATTTTATATTTCGAGTTTTTTTTAGATAGTTAAAAGTTAATTTTAGTTCAGAAAAATATAAAATTCCTATGAAAATTTAGTACATGTTCATAAAAATATTTCTAAAAGACTAGCATTTAATTGGAATTGCAAAATCATGCACAGTATTGCTCAAAAAAGAAAAAAAAACTATATTGGGTAATAAGGAAAAAATAATAAAATTAAATTAAAAATTGTAACCTTGAATAATTTGAAGCTTCTAAAAATTACATATCTTTTAATTTTTAAAAATAATATAATTAGTTAAAAAAGTTTTTGAAAAAATGTAACGTATTTGTATTTTAATACATATGCATAAAAAATTTGATAACTTTAAGTGAATAATTCGCAAAAGTGAACATTATAGTCCACTATCCTCTTAAAGAAATGTATCCCATATTAATGATTAACAGCCTAAAAAATCAATAATCTTGACGAAAAAACTGGTCGCCAAAGGCGGCTAGTAAGCTTTATTTCCAAATGTAATCGGTTCCTTATTGCATAACACCGCCCTATAATAAACCAGCCATCTGCAAATCGATACAATGTCGACATTGACTCCCATTCGTCGAGATGCTTTTAACAGAAAGTGAAGGATACTCGAAACTACCTTCCGACCATCTGGTGTCCATTTTTCCCTCTTCAGAAGCCTGTTCCAGGAGAAGCAATATCATTTAACACATCTTTGAAAGTCAGCAACGAGTGCTCTTGAAAGATTCATCTCGGAATTCTTCAAGGTACAATTATCCAGAGGCCTGCAGTTACATTTATGAGGTTCTGCTTGAACCGGTATAGATCTCTCGTTCTGCCTCTGTCTTTATTCTCGCGTTGATTTTCATGGAAATTAGTCTTCTCCAGATGGCAACAGAGGGAATGGATCAAGAACTGAGAGATTTTCTGCTTGCATTACGTATATCATAAATTAAGACGGTGGAAATATTTGAAATTCAAATTGTTTTCTTGTTTGTTTGGCATAGCGTTTTAAGTAGACGGATTTTAGTTCGATGGCGAGAGAAATGCAAATGATGCAAGACGGCATGTTTTGTATATCGTAGCAGAATTATTCAAAGATGAGATGCGGCAAAGATGTAAAATGTTTTTTGATATCGAAAATCATTATGAAAAATGTTACCAGAAGTTGATAACAAGAAAATTAAGATTAGTTGGTAATAAAGAACTTGACATATGGCGAAGCAATCTTTCAGTTCTTTCTCTGTTTATAATAGAGCAAAATGTGCGTTTGACCTAGAGCTGCGAATTCTGGCACTGATTTTATTTGCAGCGTTAGAATTTGCATTTTGGAAATAGGTTTTAGAATTTTTATTATTTAAAAAAAAATTATCCGATACTTTTATTTCTGGAAACATTTGCGCATAAGATTAATTTTTATATTATTTTAAAATTTAATAATTATTTTTTAATGATATCACTTTAGTAATTGTTCAAATATTTTCCAAAAAAATTATCAGTTTTTAAAACAATATTCGTTTTCTATAATATTCTGCAATGGATTTAATTATTAAAATAAAATTAGAAATTACTTTTATCAAATCCCAACTTTCTTCCATTGTTGAAATTCTGAAATATTGATATTGAAAATTCTATTATATATGTGTAGTTTACTGGAAAAATCTGAAAGTAAAATTACATTGCCACAAAAGACACCATGCAATTTAAAATAGATTGTCCAGGCACATAAGTTTTTAATGGGTTTTAGCAACACTAGGCTATTTCGGGACGGACCTCGTAATTTTGAGCCGTGGCCAGATGACGTCACCTGAGCTGGCACTCTAAACTTCCACGCCACATCAGCGGGAGGACGTTTGTCCCCAACGAATTTAACGTGAGCCAGACACACTTACATGACGGTTCTTCGCTGGAATCGGGTCTTGAATCTGAAATCCTCCGGTTCCAAAGCCGAGACCTTACCATTAGGCCCACAGATTTTAATAGGAATGTGATGTTATGGCACTCAACTGCATTAAAAAGGTTCATTCATTTAATAAGTAGAAAACGTGTAAGGTTATCAAAACAAATTGTATTTCATATCTATCAGTTTAGTTTAGTTTAGTTATATTAACATCCCGTTGTAAAGCAACACTAGGGCTATTTTGGGACGGATCTCGTAATTTTGAACCGCGGTCAGATGACGAGGACGACACCTGAGCTAGCACCCCCCTTTCCACGCCATACCACACCACACCAGCGGGAGGATATTTGGCATGACGGATTTAACGTGCAACAGACCCCCCTCACACGACAGTTCTTTGGTGGAATCGGGTCTTGAACTTGAAACCCTATGGCTCACAAGCCGAGACCTTACCACCAGGCCACCGCGGCACTTGATGTCTATCCGAGTTTAATGATTGAAAATACTTTGTTGAGGGAATCATGGTTATAGAGTTATACATAGGAGGTGTAATTGAAATTCGACATGTATTCCTTAGGTGAACCAAATGATCACCAGAAGCAGCTAATTTAGTTCAATTCGTGCAGTCAAATAGTAAAGCAATGGTAACAAGATTAAAGAATTCATATTGCCTTTTGAAAAAACATAGTATTTATATAAAACCGTTTAACTGCCTTAACAGTGGTATCATTGAACAGTTTAATTATATAAAAAAATTTAATCAAAAGTTACTCCAACGGACTGTAAATTCTCATCATTTTAGGAGAATGACGAATGGCGCCAATTGTAACTTTTTAAAGAAAATAAATCGCCAAATGTGGTAATCTTTTTTTAAAATTTTTTATCAGTTAATTTAGCGAATTTTATCAAGTTCGTTTAGTTAATGCTTCTCCTTGGCGAGAAACTGGTACCGATTATCTTACTTTACCAGTATTTTTACATTACTTGTTTTATTTAGAGGTATTAGCCTATATCATTTTTTCGAAATATTCTAAAATGTTATAACTAAAAACATTTTGGAGCAATATATCTGACTGCGCTCCTAAAATTTTGTAATTAACCAATTTTTAATTATATTTTATTAGAAAACTAATTTCAGAAAGGTACGCTTTTCTTCTCTACATAGCATTACATACACTTCGTTAGAAATAATAAGTTTTCACAATTGTTTTTCCGGAAAACATGCAAATTAAAAATTGCATTAGATTTCTTTCGTAGAAAAAAACTGCTTTAATTATACAAATGCAAATTATACTTTAAAAATTAATTTTTTTGTGTATGTTTTGATATGGCAGTCTATGAAATAGACCATTAGATCTAGGGTTAACGAATTCGAAAGATAATTAGAAGGAAAAAATGTATATCTCAAAACATGTTTTTCGAAGTTTTAATTAGAATTTTAGTTAATTAAAAATTAAACGGAGCTTTGAAATCTTTCTGCCGTTATTTCCGAAAAAAAAAACTGGCATAAACATGAATATATGCCATATTAAAATCCATTTTAATAATACCAATTTAATAGCCAAGCCATATTTTTTAGATTTTTTTTCAGGAGATAATAGATTTCATTGTTATAATGATATTCAAAAGTTTTCATCAAATATTTACCTACATAATTTTCCTGCACTATTGAAAACTAACGAAGAAAGATTCCACTATTCATCTTAATAGATTTCATGATTACGGATGGTGAAATAATGCAATTGTAAATGATAAAGAGCAATTCGATATAGATTACCGAGTGAATTAAGTTTTCGAGTTGCTATAATGTCATTGAAGCGATTTCCTAAGGTAAACTCCCCCATAGCTGAAAGGATCATGAAATTACATAAGATATTTTCTTTGAATTTAATTGAGACCGACAAACATTTCCTCGAATTAACTGGACATCAAAAGGTGATTAGTATCCAATAGATCCGCGTACAGTCTGCATCTATTTGCTGCTTTCAATGCATTGCAATCCGATATTTTTTTTACTAATATATATATATATATTTAACGTTTACTATAGCTAATGATTTTTGCTATGTAGGAAAAGGTATAAAACCCGGATGAACAGAATATGATGTATTCTGGAATAGATTTTATATCTGAGCGATATACTGAAATATTTAAGATAGGTATAAGAAGATGATTTTTTACGAAAATATTGAATATTTTTTATTCAATATATTTAATTTATACTTCATTCTTTAATAATTTTTTTGAATTTTGCTTCCGTGCTCCTTCTTCTGGAAGTTAATTCATTTTTATAGTTGCGTAATATACGTTTAAATGCTCTTTACTAAAATTGTAAAATTTATTAAAATAAAATTACAAAAACATTACAATTTAGAATTTATTGTAATTTTTTTTTCGCATTTCATATTATGAGTTTTTAATGTTTTGCATTTCTTTCAAAACATTATGTTAACTACATTTTACTAAGATGCTAATTGCATTTTTTGATTTGCAGATTTTACTGTTGTTTAATGATTCATAATACAAAAGAAATTCAAAACGTCTTATTAATTATGAATAAAATCCTAATATTTATAGACTTTTTAGACATACAATTTATTTCTTAATTCAGAAGTTACAGAATATATTTCTAAATTTATCTCCAAAATTTTGAACGAGCGTTTTACTTGAAGGATTTTGCTTCATACCTCTTTTTTGGTTTCCCTTCCCCGCAATACCATTTTTAAAAAAAAACAAATGCCTTTATAACTGGTACATATCCGTTTCATACGTGTATTTTCAATTACTTTAGGTTAAAAATTAAAAATAAAAGTATTTCATAACGTTTCTAAAAGAATTTATCCCTACCTTGATAACAAACCTTAAAGATGAAAATTCTTGCGATTAACTGAGAGAATTAGTTGGAAGATTTTAGCTCAAGCAACAAAAATTTAAAAATCTCGCTATTAGTTTTCTATAAGTATATGCAACCAGAAAATAATAAAAACTGCAATAAAAAAGAAAATCGTCAATACAAACATGAAATATTCCAACGAAAAACTTCGAAGTCTTCCAAATGAATTAGACTTCCATTTCAACACATCATTATTTTCTACTCGCAGTCCACGAAGCCAGACAGCTTGGCAATCAACCTTGGAAAACATTTTACTGAAACCTTTTAAAGTAGACAAAAGAAGTGAAAAGAAGCAAACTGAAGAACATCTTGCCGATGCCAGAAAAATAACTCAGAGACAAATTACTTCGATTGTTGGTTCTACATCGCAAAAGAAATCTAAAAGCAATCACAATCTCTTTCACAAGCAGTCTTTTGT
>JAPMOR010053584.1:231796-253321 GCA_026543865.1 Argiope aurantia | reverse complement strand
TTTTAAAATCCAATTCATAATTTTAATTCAGAGGTATGTTTATGTTTTCATATAAACACTACTCTTACGTTGGGGGTGTAGTGATTGGATTTTGAAGCGTTAGGAAATAAACGTTCATAGATGGCGCTAGACAACTAGCGCGAGTGTAATTAAAAGAGTGATGTCATATGAGTGTTTACTCTTGGAGAAGGAGGAGTTACTGAGCAGAGTAACTCGAACGAATCTGCAATAAGTTTGTTGTTTTTTCTATTTGCCTATTTATTCAAAGCACTCACGAACCAGCCACGACAGACATCCAATTAAAAAAAGTTGCAAGAGCGATTTTAAGGAGGGAATATTTTGAATTTCGAAGACGGTAATTGAGCTGTCATCCCAATTTCTAAAACTTCCGATTCTCATTAGTGGGATGTTCGACTCACAGAAGATTTAACATATGCAACAGTTGCATCATTGTGCAGTGAAGTTGTGTTTGGAAGCCACTACTTTCAGTTATGAGCCAGGACTCACTTTATGTATCTCTCCCAATATCGTATTCTGAATCATGTAAAAAAATGATAAGATTCTTGAAAATATTAAATAATTTACTTAAGTCAAATTATCTTGGGGTGGATCCTAGCACAGCCCACCTCTTGGCGTCTTTTTGAATTCTCGCCAAACGAGTGGCGATAACGTCGCTAATGTAGCAACCTAGACAGGTTTTTTTCTTATATTTATTTTATATATTTATTTTTTATTTTTATTTATTCTTATTTTATTTTATTATTAAATAATCAACCTAGATGGATTTTTAAAATTTCATTTTTATTTTTTATTATAGTTATTTTATTTATTTCTTTCTTATTATATTATTATTTCTGGCCTTCAAGTATCTTTTTTTTAATTGAAAAATAATAACAAATATTCAATTAGTAGTCAACTTGGCGAGATTTCAAATAAGTCGCCAAGAGGTGGGCCCATCTAGGATTTTACCTTATCTTGTAAAACTTATTTAGAAAAATCTTGATTCGAAGATCTTTCAGAGAACTTATTATATTATTATTTATTAACATCTTGAAAGCGAATTTGACTAACCTTACCCTTTACTATAGGAATGTAGCCTTCGCACCACTATGGCCCGAACATTTGCTGCTGATTGCAGGAGACTTATGCTCCCTTGTTTTTAGAAAAAAATATTATATTATGAGATGAATAAGAAATGTTTTATTAGAATATGCGTAATATAATTGAAAAATAACTCACTAAATATCTAAACATAATGCTGATGAATAATATAATATAATATATATATATATATATATGGCAGGATTTTTAAAATCTTACGTCATTGATATTTTCCATTTGGACAAAATATATTGGATGGAGCTAGATGATATTTATTATTTTTGTACAATTTATTTCATTTATTATAACTGTTTGACGAGGGCACCCTGAAACGCTCACCCTTATTATTCAATTATAACCAAACAATAAGTTGATAAATTATTTTGCCTTTTACCTTGCATTCTTTCACGTGTATTACACGACTACTCATTTTTGGTGAAATATTGTCTTACATGCAATTTTTTTTTTAATTTTCCTGATTCGTCTAAAAATAGTCTTAATTTGTTTTTAATTCATTTGGTATTTACTGATGTCCAAAGAATAAATAGGTTGCAAGCAAAATAACCAAAAGAACTATTATAAAATATAATCTTAGGTCAGCGATTTGTTTTCTTTTTATAAGTGTGTGCATTCAAATGTTTATCGAGCTCTGTCAAAACTGTCAAATAAAAGATCATCGACATTTCTTTTATAGGTTTGTAATCATAATACCATATCTAAGTTTTTGTATGGTGCATTATTAATTGATTTATCTTGATACATGACGTTCATAAGAATGACGTTTTTATATTTTTTTTTAGATTGCCATAACAATAATTATATTATTTATAAAGAGAACTTTAGTTATGCATCTTTTTGCTTGTCACGAAGTTGTGGATTATTTTTCTGATAGTACCAAACTTAGTAATGTTTCATTTTAGAAGTTGACCTAAATAAGAAACGAAGTTATCATAAGTACTATTGTATCAGTTTAAATTTTGATTTATTTATAGGTTCTTATCCAATCACCTTTAGAAATAATAAAATTTTACTATTGTATAAATACAATACTTTAATTAAATATTTAGGGACCGTGGTGGCTTTGTGGTCAGATCTCAGCTTCAAAACCGGGGGGTTTCAGGCTCGAGGCCCGATTCCACTGAAGAACTGTCGTGTAAGAGGGTCTGGTGCAAGCTAAATCCATCGGGACCACTGGTGTGGCGTGGAAGCTAGGAGGGGGTTGCCAGCTCAGGTGTCGTTCTCGTCATCTGACCGCGGTTCAAGATTACGATGCCCGTTCCAAAATAGCCCTAGTGTTACTTTAAAATGGGACGTTAATATAACTAAACTAAACTAATTCCATATTTAAATTATTTATTTGACATATTACATTTCCATGTTCATTAAAAAAAAAGTTTGGCTGAATTTCTAGCCATTTACCGAAAAGGAGAAAGTTTATCTGAGTGATTTTTTTTTGTTGTCAAAAAGGCTTATTACTGAAACGTATATTTTTCCGGAATTTATTTTTTTATTATTTATAGTTGAATCATTAATATGCAGGGCAAGGTTTTAAGGAAAAAAAACCCGTTTTACAGGTTACGTTAGTCCGTATGATACATTTGTATAGTTTGAAAAAATTTAAGAAAAATATATAAATAAAGGAAAAATATTTAAAAAGAAATAACATAACATCCCTACTAACAAAATGTCTATGAAATAATTTTATATTTTCGTTTTTTAATAACTTCACAGTTGTAAATAATTTAGATGGACCCAAACAAAACAACAAGGTTAATAATTAGAGAATAGTGAAAATCTGTTGGAGACGTTTATGCTATTTCTCTATGTAAGAATGTAAAAGATATATCGGTCTACTGATTTTTGTCTTTTAATTGTTACTGTCTTAAATAATGTGTGCAATTTTTGATATTACGCCTTTTAAACCTACCAACTTTGATTTAAATATAGATTGAACTATAAAAACATATCAGTCAGTTTCGTTTAGTTTTATAACTTTTTATTTAAAGGAAGTACGAGGTCTATTTTGGAATGGGAATTGTCTTTTTTGAGGCACGTTCAAACAATGAGCTGGCACCCAACAACCTAGATTTCTGTTCTACACCCAAATGAGTACATTTCACCCACGGCATCAGGTATGACTTGCAACAGGCCCATAAGCACTACAGATTATTGGCATATTCGGGTTGCGAATTGGAATTCTCTGACCGTAAAGTTAAGCTGCCGCGACTCCTAAGAACTGAATCAGGTATTTAATTCATTGGAGAAGAGGTCAAATATGCGAGGGAATACTTTTACATTCTAAGGGAAATTCTATATTTTACTTCTTAAACAGCTATACTTCGAAAAACCGAAACGAATAATTTTGAGTAGATTCTGAATGAAATTGTTAAACAGAAACCTTATATCCATCTGACACGAGCAGTGCGGAGTTGATCTTTTGTTGTTTAGAGAACTACGCGTGATATTCAGATGACATTTTTGACAAATATTCCGGCAATAAATATGAGACAGCACATCTGAAAAGTATTGTTACAAAAAAGTTTATTGTGCAGATCTAGATGTACAAAGGTGAACAAATGATAGTTTCGCAATTCGTCGATGATCACAATGAAAAAAAGCATCAAGGGATATCAATAAATTAAGAAAGTGACAACGCTTGGGACACAACACAACGAATGAGAACGCTCAGGTAACAAAAGACACGTCTAAAACGATGGCTTAGCAAAATGAGTGAACTGCTCAAAGGGTCCTTCCTGCCAATAGAGGAGAGGCAACTAAAGCGGATAGAATTAATTTCCTATTCAGAATAAAATCAATCAATAATGAAATTTCTTTTTACAAAGAATTATAATTTTTATGCGGATAATTTGTTTTACAATAAATTGATTTCACATCAAAAAGTACACTCGGTTATTAAATTTTTTTAGAACAAACAAGAACACAGACTTTACTGAACAATGATAAACATAGGTTAATATATGCTCAATAATGACATCAGGTTTATATTTTAGAAATAAACCTGATTATTCCCTAACTTTTACCCATCCCAACTTTAGTTGTCTGATTTGCCTTATGCAAAAGAATGAAGTCATATTTGAACCAACTAAGTTAAAATAGTTGTTCTCGCCATTTTTAATATATGACTGAAAAACTGACACCTTTTTTTTGCTTTGAAAATAGTAAATTAGATTGCCACTTTCTCCTCTCTTGAAAACATTTATTTACAAATAGTACACAAAGTTTTTGAAGTATAAACAATAAAGAATTGAAAGAATAGAAGAAATGAGGCAATAAAAAATGAAATGAATAATCATTACCATTTATGCATGTGGTAAAAAAGAGCTTGACACGAATCGGTCCACTTTTTTTTTCCTTCGGTATTACGAATTCAATGTAGTGTCAAAGACACAACATATCACAGATATTTTTAATTATCAGGCTTCATTTATAAGATGTCAATGGATTTGCTTCAGCATGTTTCCAACCATTTCTAAATAAATAATAGATCCTTTGATTTTCTAGATATTTAAACAATAATTTTGGAAAACAAAAGGCAAATCGGAAAACTCGAAGAAGTATATTAATAATATTTTTATTTTTCCTCGGTAAATTATTTTCCCAGTATTTTATCATTGCAACACCGCCCACTTCAAAGCACATATTTTGGATAGTAAAAATAAACATTTTTTTTTAAAGTAAGAGTTCAAAACTATTACAGAAATTTAAATGTTCTGATGAAATAAAATTTTATAAATCGAAATGAAATAAAATAAATTGAAATGAATGATACAGAAGTGTGATTTCCAAATATAAATGGACGCTGTTGGAGACTGTTCGCATGGACGACTGAAAAACAGAGCTGAGCGACAACTGATTTTGCCAAGCCATTTCCTAAGTGACACACATGACTTTACATCAGAAATGATTTGATGACGTAGCGGCAGAGCACGTGACCTTCAAACAAAGACGTCATGGCATCTCTTTCTGATCAATGCCGTGGAATTAAAAAACGGAGCGAAGATAAAAAGGAAAGGGTGGTATTAGCATTTATAGTTATGTGTAGGGGTAGTCGAGTGACTAGGAGGCCATAAATAATGCAGGATGTGTCTGGAAGAAAATCAATGTCGGAAAGTCACGCCTCTGGGAAACTTCGTTTGCAAATCTTGGTAGGAAATGTCAGCTTTCTTTGAGAATGAGTATCCGTTCTTGCACAGTGATGAGACTGGAAAATTTGTATCTTTTTTCGTTTTCCGCTTGCAGAGATGACAACATCGAACGTATTCCTTGAGCTGAATTATAGACGTGAACAATGTTTTATCCTTACAATAAACTTAAAAAAAACTTTTTGTTGTCCAGAGTTTTCAATGATTAATCACGAATTATTTATTTTTCTTTAGTAAAAATGATTAGGATGCAATCAGGAAATCGATATAATACTCAGTTATAAAAAAATGCAGTCCGATAGAGCTAGGGCATGACAATTCGATCCTTTTTTGCATAGCAAATTTTTTCTGTTTGTGTTCATCTCAAACTGTATGTATTTTCAGGATGCTGTTAAGCTTTCATTTGAGTCTGTTGAAGTCGTTCGAAATTAAGTTTTCAAGGCAGAAAATGATTAATAGCTATGAAAAATTAAAAAAAATGATAATAATAAAAAAACTAACCTGATACCCATTAAAAAGATAATGTTGTAAAGTTGTAGCTATGAAGAAGAAACAGATCCCAATGATAATTTTTTATTCATTTTAATTTAATTTTATTAAAATTGTTTTCACATTCCTGAAAAATAAAAAACGTTTTTTTTGTTTCAACAACAGAATTAAATAAAAAAAACTATTTATTTAATTGGACTGCACTCAAATGATGTTTGAAATGCTAAACGGACCCATAGAAGACAAAAATTTTCCAGTCTGTCCGGTACGGTGTTACAATAGCAGAGCACATTCAATGAAACAATAAAAATATGTTTTTTAATAATACGTGGTAGGATATAACTTGGAAAAAAAAATTCTTTCTGTCAGCTGAATTTCTCTCGCACTTTTGTGATACGGTCGCATCTGGTGATTTTAAATTTCTATTTCTTGCTTTCGAGCTTGCTTGAGACTACAAATTATTAAACTGTTTTCACATTGATACGAATCACTCAAGCACGCTCTACCACGAAATTTGCAAAAGGGGAACATTCATTTTTTTCACTTGATATACAAAACAACATCAACTCCTTGAGTCAGCTATGAGTACATTTTAATTTTTGTTTCCAGGACATAAAGTGCACAGTTTTTTTTTCTGCTAGTTTTCTATTTCCTCCTCTCCCAGCCTCATTCTTTTATTAAAAAAATCTTTGTTTGAGGGAATGGGTGTGTGGGAGGGACAGTTCTAATCGACCCATCGACTGGAACAAATTGTCTAACAATTCGAGACGGCTGGTTCGCCATCGTGCCCCAAACCATCGGCTTTTTATATAACAAACGTTTAATCCTAACACACAACAGTGTCCTGCACTGCGACGACTCCTTTAACTTTTATCTGAAAAAAAGGAAGAAAAAAAGATTAAAAAAAGCATTCAAACATTTTAATGAATTTAGATATACAAATTGATTCAAAGATAAATTTAAAACAGATTCGAAGATTTTGACCGAAACCTCGTAGCATGATGATGTTTTCGGCTCGATTCATCAGTTTGTAGCAGTTGCATTAATCTATCTTCTCTTTTGGATAATAGATGACGATACCTGATTAGATGCGTATCCCATAGTGCACTGCGATTGTTATTAAAATGGTTTGGATGCAGTTCTGTTAGGTGCACTAATGTCTTGTCTTTCGAGTTTTAGTTTGTTTTGTGTGAAATGTAAACATTAATGAAATGTTCCCGAAAACATATGTCCTCTTGATTCCACTACACGGATCATAACGATCTTCATTCCACCACAAGTCTATTTAATTTTTTAAAAAAATTATTCTTAAGCAAAGCAGCCATAAAATGTACTTGAAAAAAGCATTTAATGATGTCACAATGCGCGTGTACATGAGCACAATCGCTAAAACAACGAAAAAAAATTGCTTTAAAATTCAGTTAAAAATTATTAAATAAATTATTGAAATTAGAGAAAAAAAAGATTGGAATGGAAATAAAATTGGTTTCACCGAAAAATTATTATTATTTTTAAAATTTTATAGTTGAGTGAAACTTTTTTTATAATATATAATTACATTTTTTTATATGTTCAGAAGTTATTGAGGTAAACGTTAAAGTTCAGTTCATTTTTAATTAAAAATTTGATCAAAATTTTGATTAATGCTTTACTTACTCTATAAGTAACTACGCGCTAAATGTTTTAACTGTATGCCGATCGGTCTGCTCTGTACATCGCTTTGAACGAATTTTGCAGCATGCACTCGCATTTACAAATAGTATCCAGCCTTCAAGCATCATCAAGTTAGAAGATGGCTCAAACCATAACATGTGATCAAATATGCCAAGTCAAGTATCTCGGTCTTGCTCATCAGGTTGGAAATGAGAAATAGAATACCATAGGACGTTCACTCATCAGGATAGCGACCGCTCATCAGATTTAGGAAAGTCGTCCTGATTGTTGATTTTAGAATCAAGAATTAAATGTGCATACAGTTTTAATTCAGAATTATTTAGATGCCGATGTTATAAAACATCTTTAATTCGCAAGATTTATTTTGGAAATCCGTCAATTCTGCAGTCGCGGGGAAATGTTCTAGCAGGCATGCAGAGTTCCAGCAATAACCCGATTTGGTGGAGAGGTGAACTATTCGAGGATCACTTAGCTTGTTGGATGGTTTGACCAAAGTTGATTCATAGTTGGACGATTAATTGTGTTTAAATAGCTTTTTTTAAATTTCTTTGGAGCGAAGTGCAATACACTCCCGAGTATCCGTTTTAAAGTGGCAGAAGGGCAGGCTAGATAACAAAAAAAGTCGGAGTTCTATGAATTTATTTCTTTGCTCATGAATGTCAGAAGACAGAGTTTTTATACCAAAACTCACTGTTATAATACGTATTTAGAGGAAGTCTGTATGGCCAGCTGTTCGAATATAAGTTAGCACGTTAACTGCAAAGCGTAGAGAACTAGATGGATAAAATAGGTTGACTGTCTGTCGGTCTGTACTTTCGGAAGCCTGTACAGGTGATAACTCAAAAATATAACTTAAATATATCAAATTTGGTAAGTGATTTTAAGATTCACTGTAGTTCTGTGCCAAATTTTGGTTTCAATCAATTGGGAAAAACGCATCTAAAACACAAATTCGATTTTCGGATGCGGTTAACGGCTTGCCAGGGATGATTCATTATAAAAATTTCCCAAGGACCATACGATAGATTCAATAAAAATTTCAAATTCAAGCCAAAGTTTAATATTTTGTATATTCATGCCATGCAAAGCATTCTCTAGGATGACACCTTTATGAGAGAGAAAGTTTTGGGGAGACACTGTTTTTGTTTTTTCCATAAAACTGTGACCTCTTTCTGAAAAGGCCCCTTTGCCAATCAAAAGTTCAGCCCCTGCACATTATCTCTACTCCATTCAAGGATCATTTCGATAACTGAAACGGCATTTTTATGAAGAAAGCATAATAATGGATGTCATTGCCTCGTAAGAATTAGTAATAAAAATCTGACATCTTTATTTTTTTTAAATATAACTTACTTCCAGAGAGAAACGAAGAATTGTTAATAGTATCAATTTATTTAGTTTTTCTCAATAAGCTGCTTGTCAACCTTCCCTCGGGCAATGATTGTATTGAATAAAGCAATGAATAATATTCGCAGACGCACCTGCAAAGATGTTTGATTTTTTTAAAGATTATTTTCTCATTCTTTAGCCATCCACTGCTTAGAGGCGTAAAGCACGTTACTGTAAACCGTAAACCGCTATTTTCCCATTATTGATGCTTCTGGCATTTCATCTATGTTGACAGAACTGGTAATGCGAAAAACATGAATTTTCTAGGTTCAAAGCAATAAGTTGGCAAAGTTTTAACTCAATCGGATGAACGCAAGCATAAAATAAGAACAAACAAACATTCATTTTTATATAATAAACGACGAACTATAATACTCACGTGGCAGTGTTTGACCGAATCCAGATGCGCCGATTAGCTACGCCGCCGGGGGAGTTATTGTGGGAGGGGCTATAACAACCTAAAAATAGTAAATTGCAATGAGTGTGGTAAGTGCAAATATAAAATAACTCACTAGGCATTCACGCTCAGAAAATATTGCTATTTATATGAATTAGTAATAAAGTTAGAACAGCAACAAGAAAGTCAACGTTATACGGATAAAAAATAGTAGCAAACAAGAACAACAACAACAAAAAAAAGCTAGTGAATTAATATGTGCAATAAAGCATGCAATCAAGTGGAAAAAGCAAGTTAAAAATTTGAGAATTAAATCATAAAGGATTAGGTGACATTTTTTGCATTGTAATGGGATATTCATTTCCGCCGTTGAATTATTTAAAAAAATAGCTGCTGCAAATGTACGTGAGTATTCAGTTATATTTTTTTAACCCCACCTACAAGTCGGAATGAGGATTTAAAAAAAATTATTAATAATATTCTGGTATTAATATATTAAATATTTAACAAATTTTTAACTAATTAAATATTTAATTTCGCGTATGAATAATTTGTGTGCCATTTAAGATTAAACTTAATGTAAAAAAAGTCATGATGCAAATAAAATCTTCAGGCAACAACAATTTTATGAAATGTAATATAAAAATTATCTTTGCAATATTTATTAAATACGAAGCAAATAATTGCAAGCAAAAATAAATCGGTGGAAATGGTTCTTGACGTATAGCATTTTAAAATATCTTTCACACTAAAAACACTTTGCGATTTGCCTACATCGTAAATTATATTAATTGCTATTTTTGTATATAAATAATTTAGAATCCTAGATCATTAAGAAAGGAAATAAGTAAAATAAAGAATCCTCAATAAATAAACAAAATAATTTTTTTTTCAACAGAAAAAAAGTTTTTTTTTAAAAAAAAGAAGTTATTATGAGGGCATTTCAGAGCTTCTTAAACTGCAAACCGTGATATCAGACGATTGTACGTTGCAGTTTTATTCGGCAGAATGTGTTTTAACCATGACTTTCTATAACAATGTATTAAAACGCTTACATTATTTAAATAAAATCGGAATTTTATCATTAACAGGAAATGCCATCTCTCTATTCCGAACCATGAGTTTTCATTCAATAGGTTAATGCCGGGTTTACACTCGACCAGTTATAAAATGGTCAATAGGCAGCGCATGCGGAGAAAGGGACTGATTTATGTTTGTCCCAATTTCATAAGATAGATTAAGGTATTCCATGTTTGGCTATAAACTGCCATTCTGGTGTGCCTGAATTTTTCTTTTCCACTGCGCTTCGTATTAAAATATGCATATTTACACAGAGAGACACGGTAAAATAAAGAAAACAAATCAACATACCTAATAAAATGAACACACACACACAACCTTGTATCAGAAAGAACAAAGATAAAAAAAGTCGGAATTAATCTATGATAAATTATTAATTTTTTTCACTCCAAAAGAAAAAAAACACACGCCAAAATCTACAAACGTATGCGCATTAAGGGAGAAAAAAAGATACAATACAGCGGCATGTTGTTGTCCCGTCGGAACAAGTACTTGCCATGGACCGAATAACATTTTTTTGCCTTTTTACGCATGCGCTGCCTACTGACCATTTTTTAACTGGCCGAGTGTAAGCCCACCTTAAGATTCATTCCAAAAAATTTTGCTTCAATGTATAGAATAAATTGAATTGAATGTTAATTGAATGACTGTCTCGTTCTGAAGCTACATTATTCAGGAACAGGTTTCTTCATTTTATTAGAAGAAGGGTACAACCTATGAGCCCGCATTTTAGTTTCCGTAGTGCTAATTGACATCATCAGGAGGGCTTTTCGAGAAAATTCCTCTTTTAGATCTTCAAAATGGTGAAGTATCTTCAGATACAAACAAACTTCGATCGAAAACATAGTTATTTCATTCGCAATAAGTTCTTTGTTTTTGAGAAGATATCTATTTTAAATGATAAGATTAGTACCAAGAAAATTTTTTGGTCTCAAAAAGCTTTGCATATAGAAAGTTTAAGAAGCTTTGACTTACAAATTTGCTGTCATCCATAGAGTTCGTTCTAAACTCAATAAACCAATATCCGGGCGTGCGAGCATGTATAAAATTATTGCTTCAGAAAGCCAAGACCTTATTTTTAATTCATTAGAAGATTACTCTTAAATAAACAAATGCAAACAAAAATTTTAATCCAGTCTGGTACTGCAGACGAGTACTATAAGTAATAACTTTTCGAAAAAACTATCCTGACATTAAAAAATCATTTTTTTTTTACATAATTTCTTGTCATGACAAATGAACCTTTCTTCTTCTTAAGAGAAGCACAGAGAGAGAGAGAGAGTTACCCCGCTCGGTGGTCTCCAACCACACCCTGGTAATGGCAGTCCGTCCGGGCCCAGCGGACACGGAGCATCCAGTCCAGGAACGCCCTGAAAAAGATGAAGCCTTAATCCATGCAAGGGCGCACCCATTTCCATGCACCTCAGAGCCCGCTCCTCCGTTGGTCTGGGTTATTAAATTTTTAAATAAAGAGCTCGCGCCATCAATTATCACCATTTAATTGTACAGGTTTCGAATTCTTTTTATACACAATAAATTCTAACGTAGTTTGCTTCATTAAACGAAACACTGGTTTCAGAGTAAGGAAGTTTGCGACAGTTGCATTCTTTGGGATGTCTTTAAATAACTGGCATATTTTATAATGATTATCAATTTGTTTTTTCAAACTTTGATAATGAAAGATAATGAAAATTTTAAAACGTTCTGTAATAGATAAGATACTTTACAATTATTTTTGTCATTTAATCGTCAGATTAGATGACAAAAACAATTGTCAGATTTCTAATTAAAAAAAAATCAGGTAAAATTTATTATGTTACGAATATTTTATATTCCTTAATTCAAAAATCAAAACTAAAGCTAGAAGCTTGCATCTATCTTTTTTACAATATTATAAATAATTTGTATTTCTAAAAGAATTAAAAATTTCATATCGCATCTATATTTAATGCATAAAATTTTTAGGAACTTTGTATTCGTAATTTCTAATTAAAAAAGCACAATTTTTGATCATTTAACCTAATATTTCCTATTTTAAAAAAGCTTAAATAAGATTTAAAAAAATTTCCGTTTTATAAATGAGTTACGAAACAGTACTGGTGACTAAATTTATTTAAGCATCAGTATGATATTCAGAAATCTAAGGAATGATGCTTAAACACGAAATCAACTAATTTACAAAGCAAGCTTGTGGTGCTTATTTATATTTAGAACATAGCAATATTAAGTGCAAAATTCCTTGTTAGAGAGAAGTAACTGATAAAAAGGACAAATCTGAACTTTTATAATTAATTTCATATATTTTGATGTTTTTTTTTTAATTTTATTCTTTACTTTTATACGGTCAGGCATAAAATTATTTTATAAGTACTAAAGTTAATTGATACTAATTTGTCATAATTTTAACAATCTAAGTCGAATTTGTAATTTAAAGATCATAATTAAAATTCCTTAGTTTCCCTTAGTTCAGGATTATTTATCTACTAATTTTTTGCTATATTCCTATGACATAAATAATATTCTGTAGGTTTTTTTATTATAAAAATTAAAGGTTAAGTTGTGGATAAAAAAACGCAAATGATATATGAGAAATCACTATGCTTAATATAAGGCATGTAAAAAGCCATGCACAGGGAAAGGTAAACGATTAAAAAAAACGAGTGAATGTTTTTTGATCTACGGATTCAATGACGACATGCCCCTTCTTGTTTTATTTGTTTTAACAAGCTCGTTAAATTAAAAAAATAAATATTACAATAATAATTATAACTAAATAAGTATGCTATGCAATAAGACAATTTTACCGACTTGAACAGTTACAGGTACCCTCCCCCCTCATTTAAATTTAAGGAACGGTGTATATAAATAATTAATTAAAGTAAAAATATAAATAATAAGAATTATATTAATTAGTTCCAAGCAGTAGCATAAATTAAGTTTGAAAAATAAAGAACAATATCCTTTATCACAGAGAGCTGACACTTCTATCCGTATAGGAAACGAATGATATATTTAACAAATAATTTTATTTTATTTTTTTTACAATGATTTAGATATAAATGTGCTCTCATAACATGGAAATTAAAGTTAAATTGAAAAAAATTCCTCTAGCCCTTTTTTGTTAACATCGAATTATTAGTTTATATACGATATCTGTGTTAGTTGTTTATTTTTGATATAAGTTTCTTTTAGCCAAGTTTTGTTGATTCGTTTAAAACAGTAATTAATGGGAGAGATTAATTCACGAGTAAAAGCAAAGTTTCGGCATGGTTAAGAAAAACTTTCTTAATGACTAGCAGAGAAATAAGGCTTAGCTACATTCCGAATTGGAACTGGTTTTTACCGCTTTCCAGGAAAAGGAGAGCTCTTGTTTTTTCAGTCAGACTTTGTAGAATCGATGGAAGTCTTTAGCAGAGTTCACACGAAGCCAACTATTGTGCGCAGTGGAAGGCCACGCCTACCTCAGGAACATCACGTGACCACAATGGGATAATGGCAAATAGATGCCCCGGTGAGACAACCGAATAACATTGTCCTTGAGATAGGCGTGACCTTCCACGGTGTGCAGTAGTTGGCCACGTGTGAACTCTGCTTTTCACTAGGTTTCATCAGGCTTAACTGGTCGTTTTTTTATTAAGATATCGACATCATACTCTATTTGTATGAGTCAAAGGTGCAAGTTATTAATACCCTCGTACATACCTGGTGAAATATACACTGTCCTTCTCTCAGCTTACTAGTGGCGAAAAAGGAATATGGTCATTTTATGAGCGGCATATTGATAGGTATGTTCTAAAATTGAAATTTTAAATATTATGCCCTCAGCTCATTTGGCATAGTTCGTTGCCTTTGCATTTGATCAAATCGAAACACAACTATTATTTTTAGGAAGCTGAATATAAAATATAAAGCAATATCCTTTTTTCATTCTTAATATATTAGCATGATAATTATACAGCGTATAATGTCATAGCGTATACAGTACACTCCCGAGTATCCGGCCTGATAACAAAGTAGCCTGGTATGCCAGAGTTCTATAAACTCATTTCTTTGCCCACCATTACTAAAAGACAACATTTTTATACCACATCTCACTGTTATGACATTTTTCGCACTTCTTATTGAATTCTAAACCTTCCATTTATCTCAAGCAAAGTGGAATTGAACATAGCAGCAGTCCTTTCAATCATAGAAGCCGTTGCCGGTACCGTGTCGAGTCAAAATATTGAGAAATTAACAAAGGGTTCGGTCGAGACACAATGCGTATCTTTTAACCACTGTTCTTTTTTTTACAGTGTTTCATATTAAATGAGTGACATTTTCTGTGATTGAATTCATTTTGATAGTCTTTTGCGGAGATTTTGATTAATTAACTAATAATACAGATCGATTGACCATTATTAATACATTTGTGTGTTTTATAATTTGATTTTTTTTTACTTCAGCTATGCAGATATTTTAAGAGAGGTTTAAAAGTTAACAAGAAACAATAAAAATAGAGGAATCGTAACAGTAATCTGATCTCAGTTAGATACGTAAATAAAACCAGAGAGATACATCATTGCATCGAATTAAACACATTTCTAAGATTTGAGTTTAAAGTCATGCAAGGTTAATAAAAAGTGGGGTGTTAATACACAAGTTGGGTGGGTTTCACCGAAGGAGCATGCAGTGAGGTGCAAAGTGCAAATGGGAAGTAAGTGCGTCAACTCATAAACACAACAGACACAAAACATACACAATACTACATAAACATTAAATACAGTACCAGTACTCCCTAGAATTAAGATGAATAATTTAATATCAATAAGAAAAACAGGAAATAACATGACAAATCGATATTTTATTTAGCACTAAAGTGAATCATAATTTTTGTCCAAACTAGTAGATTGTATCGTTAAAAAATGTGTTTGTAAAATTTGCAATTAAATTGTATTTAAAGATCTTATATTTAACTTACTGATTCGTCTTAAAATTAATTGAATATAGTTTATTGCGAAATCGTTAATCCAATGATGGTGGTTTGATGCACAGCAGGTCTCATATTGGTTTCCAATATTTAAAACTTATGAACGGCATGGCCAACTGGACCCTGGACATTCCTTCTCTTTGGCAACATTCGCCTTTTTCTTTTCTAAAATTTTATGAAAAATGACAAGTTTTCTGATGCTCCTCATTTTACGACACAAATTTCAGTGTAACTCAATAATCGTGAATTCAATAATCGAATTTAGTAATCGTGAGTTCGATTTCTCAAAATGTCTTCGAAATCATCTGAAAAGGTTTTTGTAAAGTAGTTGCTATTATGATTTGTAATTTTTATGTTTGAATTTATAATAATAACTATTTTGTGTCCAGAATTTTTTTAGAAACTTTTTAATCAGAATGAAGAGAAGACATGTTTCTTTAAGTAAAGAAAAAGGAAATAAAGTAAAGTAAAAGGGACTAAAGTAAAGAAAAAAGTTTAATTTTAGTATTAAATTATCACGTTCTTTTTTTTGTATTTATGGTACAAATTTCCTCCATAACTTAAAATTAAAACTTAAGTTAACTTTAACTTAAAATGTAAGGTAGGCAAAAAAAGTCAATTTTTGCAATAGAATATGGAGTCATTAATGAAGAAGCAGACTTTTTATTAGAAAATTAAGTTAAAGAAGATGATACGACACATAAAGTATTCAACACAGATTTAATGGAATGCAAATGCACATAAAGCACAACACACAAAAACTTGAAACAGCAATGATAGATACGATAAGGATGCAGCATCAGCAACAAATGTTTGGAGTACCTCAACTCAAAAGATTTTACGTTTCATTAAAAAAAAAAAATTGAAATTTTTTGTTTCTGAAAAGATACATTCTTCAAATGTTGTAATTAGTTTAACTGAATTTTTATACTTTTGAAAATCTGTCTTCCATTAAGTCTGTGTTGCACACTTCATATTGCGTATCTGTCTTTTTTTCCACTTAATTCAATACCCATCAGCTAACTTTACCTCCTTTGAGTTTCTGATTCCATGTTCTGTTGCAAAAATGATTTTTTTCCTTAATATGCCATTGTTTTATTTAGGTATATAAACAACCTTCGGGACATCGTGCCGAATAACTTTTTCATGCAATTTATTTTATCATAACATTTAGCACAAAAGTAGGTTTCGTGTAAGGTGTATTGGCTACCACCCCTTCTAGGGAGTACCGGGATAATAGAAGAAAAGTGCAAAGGATGTGCGCACCTGATCGCCTTTGTCTCCCTTCTCACCCCTCTTTCCAAGTTTTCCTCGGGGCCCCTGAAATGAGGCAGATCACACTCAGAACTCTCAACTCGAGCTACCTACGGACTACGCACTACTGGATTGCATTCGATACGGTTTCATTTTAGAATCCACAGTTTTTTAACTAGAATATCGACTCTAAGTGATACGAGGTGGTATCAAGAAGTTTCGAGATTAGATCTGTAACTCGCCAATAATCGGCAAACAACAAATACGCTTGCACAATCAGTAAGAATCAGAGATTCAAAAATCAATATGCCAAAAGACATCATGTTGTGAGCATCAGTAGCTGGCCAGTTTGTCTTTTTTTCAGCGTTTGCGTTATCACTTCTACGATTCAAATTTAAACAAAGAACAAATGCGAAAAAGCCTAAACCAAAGAGCTGAACTTGTTGCGACGCAGTAGGTCTACGACGATGTTGTAATGGACTGTGCGAGTTGTTTTGAGTGACATGGTGATCCAAGAACTGAGGAATCAAAAGCGAATCGCAGAGAATGCTTTATATACTTTGAAATGTAGCTTCCAGGGTATATTTCACAAGTGGTAAGAATGTATCGTGGTGCAGATTGCAATGATTACTTTGAAAGAAACAATGTGTCCATGTAGATGAATAAAGCAGTATCTTGACAATATAGGCAATCTCGAAACTTTTTGATACACTTCGTACTCTTATTTATATGCTCACCAAGGAATTGTTTAGAACGATTTCTCTTATATAGATGCTTGATTGTTTTCAAAAAATTAAAATTCCATTTAATTAAACGTTTATGTAATTCTGAAAGATATATACACTATCTACAAATAAGTAATTGGACAATTCCGATCAAAGAGATAAACACAATTTATTCGTATTAAACAGTTGGCAGGGCCTGAAGCAATTACAGCTTTAACCATCCGGAAAATGATTTCCACAAGTGTTAGGATGGTTGACATATTTTCTTCCACTCGGCTTGGAGGTAAGTTCTTTCACCAATTTTGGACGATTTCTGCATCCCTTAATTTAGCGATCTAACTAGTCCCAGAGATTTTCTATAGCATTCGAGTCTGGACTCTGGCAAGCCAGTCCAGTCGGTTTACCCCATTGTCATCCTACTAATCCAAGATGGACCTCGCAACATGACAGTAGCGTTGTCATCCTGGAAATTGCAATGATCCAACCCGTAAAATAACCACAGCGTAGGAAGCACATTGTTGTCTAGAACAGAGGAATAGGAGTCGGCGTTGAGCTCACCATAAATTGGGATCACGGGTGCCAGTTCATACCATGAGAAACTTCTCCAGATCATGATTCCATCTCTGCCAAACTTTACTTTAGGTATTATGCATTCTATCAAAAATGTTCTCTATGCATATGCTAACACAGAACTCTGCCATCCGACTGGTAGAGATTGAACTTTGATTCATCAGTCCAGAGAACCTGTTTCTACTCATCTACGGTTCACTTTCGACGTGCCTTGCACCACTTTAACCGAGCAGCGCGATTAGATTTTGTAATCAAAGACTTTTGAGCGGTATCATGGCCATGGAATCCAAGCAAATGGGCTTCCTTGCGGATGATATTTATCGAAACAACAGTCCCGGATGCTTGTTGGAACTCCTGGAGTATGTGGGCCATCGTTTTAGTGAGGTTCTTTCCGAATTTCTTGGGACAGCATTTGTCTGTCACCTTAGTTTCGTGGTTCTGCCGAGTCGAAGCACATTCCGAATATCATCACTCTCCTTCCACTTCTTAATCACAAAATCCACTGTCGATTTTGGAATGTATAACTCACTAGATGACAATTTCTATGATTTCCGATAATTACGTTTTCTCGAAGTGAGACAGCTCTGAATTTCGTGACCTACTGTATACGACTAATGCCAAGGCTGTCTCTTACACGAAACTTAAGTACAGAAGGCGTAACGTAGATCAGGACAGCAAATATTCTCATTTGCATGGGTGTCTAAATACTTATTGGCAGATAGTGTATTTAACTATGGATATTAATATTAGCATCATTTTAAAACGGATTTATGTATAAGTTTTATTTGTATGCATATATGCTTTTGAAAAAAGAATAATTTTATCTAAATCTTAATTAATTTTACAAATATAACAAATATTTAAATAAATAAATAACGAAATTTAATCTTAATTTAACGAATTATTAATGAATTCGTTTGAATTTCTGAGATTTTTTTATCAAATCATTGTGGTTTTTGAAATGATTTTACTTGCTAGAAATGTTTCAAAATTTACATTTTCGAGTAAATTTTGACAGAATGTTTCTTTTAATCAAAACATTTTTAACTAATCGACTTAACTTAATTTTAATCTAAACCGACAAAATTTAGTTGATTCACAAAGAAAAAAATGAACGGTCTCGTTTATTTATTTTAAAGAACTGCTGGTTTTGATGGACTAACTCAATATCTATACGAACTCAAAGTTTTAATCCTTTTCTATAAGAAATTATTTTGCAATAACGGAATCTTAGTTTGTAAACTGAATTTTACTTTTCTTTGGATTCCGCTTTTTTGCTTCATTAATATTTACAAGATTATTTTGATTACATCATTGTTTTCAAAAATTAAAGTCTCTTGTTTATAAGCTGGAAAACAAGACACAGAAAGTGTTAGTGCATCCATTCATGCAGTGTAATAAGTGCAAACAGTCATCCAAACACAAAAAAATGAATGCATGCCATTAAAACATTGCAAAGTCAGATAAGACATTGACACTGCTTCGTTCTGAATTTGATACTTTGTAAAAATGGCAAATTTTAAAGCAATTTCGAGATGATAATAAATAAAAATGTTTTTTAACTCACAGGAGGTCCTAGTTCACCTTTGTCTCCTTTGGGACCCTGCATGAAAATGGATGCAATTAGTGACAGATAAATCAGATTCATATCAATGAGGCATCATTCAGTTAGAGTAAGCAAAGCGGAATAATGTAACCAGAGTAAATTGAGTACAAAAATAACGATTCCAAGACATACAAGATAAAGAAGAGTTCCTAAAAAAATCTGCAGATTTTATTGACGTACTAAATTTATTTTCTTATCTCCACAATTCTGATAATTCTAAATTCGAATCTTAATCTCAGTCATTTATTTTCAAAAAAAAATTAATTAATATATAATATTATAAAATAAGGATTAAGGATAAAAATCTAAAAATGAAAAAAGAAAGTTTTTAAAGTTAAAATATTAAAACATCTCAAAATAATATAGAATATGATCAAAGATGAGAATCATAATATTAGATTCTATATCTATTCAACTATATTCAGTTGCATTTAGGAAGCATAAATTGTTCATTTTTAATTGAACGAAAAACTCAAGTGTTATTTTACATCACATTTGATTCATTTAATAATAAATAATTAAAGTATTTACTTTCACTTAAAGTTATCACTTTTTTTACGTTGAATACGAAAGCTTTTCAGTTAAGAAATTGAAGTTAAATAATAGGTATTTTTTGTCTAAGAAATTTAAAGTTTTAATTATTTTTTTCAAGAAATAATTAAATTAATAATGCTTGTAAAAAATAATTCTTTAAATTATTTCTTTACGAGCATTGGATATTTCTAAATAAAAAAGAAGCGCAAAGTAGAAGCCCATTTATATTCCGAACAAGTTTTCACATTTATATTCAAAACAAATGAAAGAACTGGAATAAAATTTTCCGTTAATTATTCTGTTTCATTCTCAATGTACACACGCAAAATGTATTCTGGTATAATAATTGAGATAACTTAAAGTTTGATATTCAGTCATTTTCACTAAACAACGATGACACAGAACCGCTTGGAACAGTCGTACAATGAATTACAACAAGTAAAAAAGCACACAAAAGAATTTTTAAATGGTCAGTTTTTTTAACTCTAAAAAGTAGAATTCTTCGAATAGTAATGTGATTTCAATTTGAGAATTCTTAACAGATATTTATTTCTATATAATATATACTTTAGTGCAAATGCAAAATTTGCTAAAAACAATTTTAAAATATTTGTATTTGATTTAATTTATTTATTTGAAGTTCAAAGACTCATTTTACACGAGTTTTTAATAGTTAAGACTTCTTTAAAACAGTTTCTTTTATGTCAATAGCGTTTTATTTCAATGCTAAAAACGTCACTAAGCTATTTTTTTGTCCTTCTCTTACTCGGTAAGATACTCGCTGCGTGATATGATAGCATATTTTGAATAGCCAGTCCACAATTTAAAGCAATAATATGCTAGTATGTATATATTCCGACTTTTGATGCTTTTTATGACAACTCGATAAAACTAAAATGAAAAAAAAAATGTTTATGAGCTGTACTTTAATTTGAAGTTTTATGCCAAACTTTTATTATTACCTCCCTATGTTTCGAGATAAAAGGATTTAGCTCATCTTATATCACATTTTAGAAAACAAAAAATTGTCACTATAGTAGAGTAAGAAATAACAGAAATTGATTTACCGGTAAACCAGGAATTCCGTCTGTCCCCTAACATAAGAAAAACAAAAGAAAACAAATAAAGAAAACAGAAAAAAAAAATTCGAAACACAATAAAAAAAAACTCCTTAAAGTAAATTATATAATCGATTTTTTATGGTAAAAATAATAATAATGATAAATAAACAAACTGAAAAATTCTCTTCTCTCACGATCCTTATAAAATAAATAATAATTAAAGAACTAACTATAAATAATATTTTCAGTAGTTCTAAAATTAATTGAGTAGAAGCATTCGTTTCTACAATTCGATAATGAGATTTTTCTTGAACGAATTTATATATATTTAAACTCATGCTGTTTAAACAGTGGTAAGTGACATAGTGCTTTTTGTATCAATCAAATGTACGGCGAACTTAACGAGGGAAAATATCACAGTTTCATGTTCTTATCATATTTTTAGTGTATTTTGATTTTCCCAAACGTATCAGTATAAGGTAGAGAGCTATAATGAACAGCAAATTAATGAAA
>JAPMOR010053584.1:215771-226650 GCA_026543865.1 Argiope aurantia | reverse complement strand
AAAAAAATATTCAGGAAAAGTTTCATGATTTCAATCAATTATATCTATTCTTAAGAATATTTTCGAATGCCTAAAAATTGAAATACCCCCGCTTATCCCCACTTCAAAAACAGCTTTAAACACGAAGAAACAAATTTTGTTTCTGGAAATATTTAAATTCATTCATGACATTCTTGTCATGTGCTCTTTATGAATCTTATGAAGAATCAAATCTTATGAAGAGAATCTTAACATTTCTTATGAAGAATCAAAAGAGATGTTGCTTATAAAAACACATATGTTCTTCAATTTTTAGTTATTTATTGAAATATTAAAAGAAACGAACTTGAGCAGTTGGTATCGAAAATTTCTTTTTATGTATCTTCTATCTATGACGGTTCGTCCAATTGGAGGATGTCTAAGCTTAAATTATTTCTATTTCCATTTGAACCAGTAATTGTAGTAAATGCTACTTTCCAACGACCATTCATTAGATACTTTTTATTGTATGGTACAGTTAAATCAGATTCTATTATAAAGCGAAACATGTTACAGTATTTTTCGACAAGTTGTTTACTCTTCAAACTCCACAAATAAAATATCTGGAATTATTTTATAATATAAATTATATAACTTAAGAAAGGTTTTATGCTTCCCATTGAATTTTCTTTAAAAGTATTTATATTACTGAAAACAGAGTTTTTCAAAGAAATCTTCATTTGGAACTTTTATAATTTTTTTAGAAAATTTCAGTTTTTGAAAATTCAAGGTACTTTGGTTTGGAACGTATAATTCATTCACTTACTTCATTAAAATGAAGAGTAATTAAATGGATAAACAAAACACAGAAACAAAGATGAAACTAAAATTGAAGAAGTGACCCACAGACTTTTAAATCCATTTCAATGCGAAAATTCTCCATAAATGAGAGCCTTTTCATTTCACCAACCGAAATTTACAAAAAAAAAAAAAAAAAAAAAAAAAAAAAAAAAAAACGTGTACCAATTTTTTCTGCGCGACAAAATCGAAAATCCACTTCCATTCGTCGTTGGCAGTTTTACAACAATCGCAAATAACATTTCTGAAATAGAGCGGTTGAGGACGCACATATCTTCCTTAGAAATTTCGGTGAAATATTTTTCAACCAGAAAAAAATAATAATAATGGGATTACAATTTTAGTCAAACAGATCATTTTAACTAATCATTTAGCCAAATGAACTAAAATATAACTAATCAATATATAAAGAGCACATGACAAGAATGTCATGAATGAATTTAAATATTTCCAGACTCTATTACAGAAAATGATTTGTTACGGGACTTCTGAAGACGAATCAAATAATAACGAGAGGATATTTTTTTACGAATAAAACAGAGAACTATTTGCCCTTTATAATATAAATTCGCAGAAAATCGAATCATGCTTTAACAGTGCTTAAAAATTATGAAAGTGTTATAATCAACGTAATTGTTGGTCAGGATTTGCTTAACAACATATTTGTTTCAACATTGACATTAAATTCTGTGTCATGATTTAGTTCGGACTGTGTTTAGAAAAGTACTATCAACTGACCGGTTCGCCTTTCTGGCCATCCATTCCTTTATCGCCTTTGATTCCTGGAGGTCCCTGGATTCCTTGAGGGCCCTATTAATGGAATACAAGTAAATGGCCTTTTTAAAAAAGAGTGACAAGTATTAAACCAAATACATGGATTATTCCTGGCGTGTCTAGCTTTCAAACTCAGCATAGGTTTGATATTTAAGGAGAAACTTAAATGAAAGCCGAAAAATATTAATTATCAAAACTATTTAAGAAAAAATCAAACAGGTTAAGGAATCGGTCCAATGACAAAAATTATTTTCAGAAACATTGAATCTAATTCTTATATTTATTATCGTTTTAAGAATGATTGTTTTTATTATTATTCCAGATGCTTATGTTTCAAGACTGACAATGACATTCGAGCCCTGTTAAGGTTGAATGCTCTTGGAACGAAGATAACCGTGCTTTTGAAAGAATATGATTGAAAAATGGAAACAAAAGTATCTTCATCAAGGGGTGAATAGAGTTATAATTTTTATTATTTTAACACATCATCATTTGAAGATATTGTCTATTTTTCGGAATAAAATTGCTATTGAGTGGCTCTCAAAATTTCAGTTACTGAGTGCTCGGAAAACACGCTACGAAATATTTTATCATTTTTGTAAGTATTAAAACTTTTTAATTTCTTTTGCTATTTCTTGTTCGAGCGAAGTTGGATTGTTATTGTCATTAGAAGTGAATGCGAGAAATAAAATGAAGGTAGCTTATCCATTCCACTGTTTGAGAAATTTGTAGTGGTCAGGCGGTTCATCCTAATGATTATTATATCTATTAAAGTTCATACAATACATTTTTACGAAACAAAATACGCTCTATCTATTTTCTACTATCTATTATCTATTTTCATCAACTGAAAAATGGCTAAATAATTTTCGAAAAAACACTTGCTGCAGATTTACATGAGGCACACCATGAATAAAATGTGGATTCAGCAAAGGTGCCGCAAGTCGAAAAAGTTTGAGACCAATAACATAATTCATAACTTGATTACTTAGTCTTGTATAATCTTTGAAACTTAGATTTTAATATCACAAGTATTAGACTGATGTATATTTTTTTGTTCTTTTCATAACTTATAATAAAGTTATGAAAAGAACAAAATACTATAAATAGTAAATATAATACTATAAATAGTACTATAAATAGTAAAAGTTACGCATGACTTCCAAAATGTTTAACTTTTTCCCCCGGTTATTTATCTATCCATAAAGAAATACAATTTTGAATGAAAGAACTTTTTCCGAGCAACAATTTTATCTCTCATAATTCTCTTTATTTAATAAATGTAGGTTTAAAATGTAATTTTCAAGTCATGCGCATTCATTTTAATCAGTAATGAAATATAAAAGCATTGAATTAAATAAAACATGAAAAAAACACAGCTAAAGTAATTAAAACTGACGATTGATAAGAAAATCTGATTTACCGGTGGACCAGCTGGGCCTGGAGGACCCATGACCTGCAAAAGGAATAAAACAAAAAGCAATTTTTAGAAAGTGATGAGATTCATTTCCTGGTTCTACCGTTCTATTGTTACTACTGATAACATTCTAATGCCATTCCTACAACTATTTGGTTTGGAATTGCGATCGTAAAAGAATAAAGATACATAGATTACAAAAGACTTATGAAAAAAGATAATAATGAACACTGAACTTTAAAAATAATTAAAAAAGAAAAATTTAAAAGAAAAATTAGAAAAAAAGGATGATTTTTAATTACGATTATAAAATCACATTAATAAATGATTTTTTTTTATAAATATATTATTTAAAGATATAACTAAATTAACATATGTCATAAAGATATGAACAATCAGTTTTTTTATCAAGCGTATTCAATGATACTATTTTATCTAGAATTGAAAATAAATCCAATAGTAACAGTTAAAAATTTTAAAATTTAATGTAAGCAATTTATGATTTTTTTTTTAGCTTTCAACCAAGTAAAAATATCTGCCGTTTTTTTAGCTGGAAAATTATTTAAGATTCAACGTGTTATAAAAAAAAAGTTCATTTTAAGGAGAAAAATAGTGTACATATTGTACATATTATACACACACACACACACACACACACGCACGCACACACACACACACGCACGCACGCACACACACACACACACACACACACACACACACACACACACATATATATATATCCGAATTAATTACTATTCTTATATTAAGAAGTTTTATCAAAACATACATAAAAAAAATCGTAATTTTAATTTTATCTTCCCTAGAGCAAAAGATGGTAGAGACGGCCGTTTTTTTGAGAGATTAGAGGTGAAAAGATAAGATGTATGATTATGATGAAAAACTTGATAAATGACTAACGAATGTTAATTTGAACGAATTAATATGTTTACATTAAAAGAAGAAATTTATTACTCTCAGATATGATACTTAGCTATTGTTAAATAATATTGCCATTTACAAACGAAGCTTGTTCCTTAGCAGTTTAATCATTGTCAAAATATGCAAGCCCGAGACATTTAGAAAAACATGATGACCGTTTCCTTGTTGCATTCATAGCGACGACGACTGACGTTAAACTTTGATACACGGCTAGCAAAATATTGAAACCGTGCTAAGAATTCACTAAAAAGTACCAAAGAATCTACAACACAATGTTTCTTGGCACCCATAACACCTATCGAATTTGTGAATCTTCACATTTTACTCCAATACATTAACCTATATGCAATCCGATGGGTCGCAGTGACCTGGTGATAATATCTCGGCTTCGGAAACGGAAGGGTTTTCAAGTTCGAGCGCCAATTCCACCGAAGAACCGGCATGTAAGTAGGACTTCAGCACTTCGGGACCAAACACCTTCCCACTGATGTGGTGTGGAAGTTTGGAGAGCGGGCGCCAGATCAGGTGTCGTCCTCGTCATCTAACCGCGGTTCAAAATTGAGAGGCCCGTCCCAAAATAGCCCTAGTGTTGCTTTAAAACGGGAC
This sequence comes from Argiope aurantia, assembly GCA_026543865.1. Lineage (NCBI taxonomy): Eukaryota > Metazoa > Arthropoda > Arachnida > Araneae > Araneidae > Argiope > Argiope aurantia. Next base: position 222,098 of record JAPMOR010053584.1, on the reverse strand, counting down.
GTTAACATAACTAAACTAAACTATGCCATCCGATGCTGCTTTAAGCTTGTAAATTAAAAATTGTATTTAGGACACTTCATATAAAAATCGATTTATCAACTTTTTCTATAAAAAATTAACCTAATTGCATGGAGAGAATTTTTGAATTTAAAATTTATAAAAAAGAAATTGAGAAAGATATCATATTTACCACGTCTCCTCCCAGGGCTCCGTAACGACTGTCAGCCTGTAAGGGACGAAAGGGGGAAATTAGTCATCTTTTGTTTATTTCTTCTGCGTTGGAAGAGAATGTGAAATGAAAATCAGCAAACCTCCGAGGGCCCTACTCACCTGCACTGATGGTAAATACGGACTCACCTGTTTGATGTATTTGATGGGTGACTGAAACAGATACAGAGAAAAAGAACAATATTTAGTCACTTCTCAATATCTGAATTTTGTTCTTTCATAATAACTAGAAATTGCAGTCAAAAGAGAACATTTTAAAAACTGTATAGGTAAAAAAAAGAAATATTAATTTGTCCAGCCTGAAATAAATAAATGCGTCTAAAGATTATAGGTCAGGATTATCGATAGAAAAATATTACGTAAAACTACAAGGTGCTGAAAAAAACAAACAAAAGAAACTCGGACAAAGTTGCTGCATTATAGAATAGAAGTTAACTCATATCTTTTTAATTTATGGATTCATTTGTTGTCTGCCTCATTACTTATAAAATATTAAAAATATATCTCTTACATTACGCAATGTATTTTTTTTTAATAAAGTCAAGCAAAAGATATGCCATTTTAGAGTTGTTTTTGCAAAGTAAACGATAGTGAGAAATCCGTCGTTTTATTAATTTATTTCGGTAAACAATATCTGATGCAATCTGCCGTTTGATGGAACAAAGAGATTGGCAGTGTTGATTGACGTCCAGGAAGTGGTGAACAAGCATATGGTGAACACTTTCAATTTTCGTAAAGCCATCAAAAACCGAGTTCTACAATATCCTAGGGTTTCCATGAGGAAGGTGGCTTGGGAAATGGGAATAAGTGACCGATCAATTTAGCAAATGGCAAAAGCAGAGCTTGAAGTGAAACATTACAAGTTCCAAAAAGTTCAGTTTCTTACTGAAGAAAACAAACTCATGCAGTTCCAATGATGCAGAAAACTTTTGAGACAGTCAGCAAGTCAGCGCTATGAGAGATTCTTTTTAATTGATGAGAAGCTCTTTACCGTCCAAGAAGCTCATAACTCCCAGAACGATAGGATCTGATCTGTAGACGCTCCAAGCACCTCAGTAATTGTCGAAAATCACCAAACTCCAAAGTCGGTCATGGTCTGAGACGGAATTTTTGTGAGGCCGCAAAACACCTCTGGTTTTTGTGGATGAGAGCGTTAAAATAAATGAAAAAGTGTACCAGCGGGATATTCTAGAAGCTGTTGTACTTCCGTGGTCCAAAACTCACTTCGGCAATGCAAAGTAGGAGTTTCAACAAGACTACGCACCAACTCACAAGGTAAAAGAGACATAAGAGTTGTGGAAAGCACATTTTCCGACGTGATATCTTCTGGAGAATGGCCAACCTACTCGCCAGATATCAATCCTATTCATTACAGTGTATGGTCTATTTTGGTGTCTAGGGCCTGCACTAAACCACACAAAAGTTTGGTCGCTCTAAAGCAATCGCTTCGGTGGGAATGGGATAAATTAAAGGTAGAAGACTTGTGGTCCTTTAATGAAATTTTCAATAGGCGTTTGCGCTTCTGCATAGGCCGCATTGAAACAAATTAAATTTACTTCTTAGTAAAAATCTACTCTTATTATTATGTGTTATATTTTGTTAATTTATTTGTTTTTAATAAAGTTATATTAAAAATTGTCTGACAAGGTTTATTTGCAGCACCCTGTATGACAAGAAAAAAAGCATTATGAATAGAATGAATCTATATTTTGTTCAGTGATCTCAGCTACGGAGATCCAGCAATATCATCTGTAATGGGCACACTGATAACGGAGCAGCGCTTTATGTTTAAAAGCGGCACCCCTGTCTAATGCATTAATTGCAGGTTTCTTACCTGTTGATAAAATATCAGGCCAGAAATTTCGGCATCATTCAAAATATCAATGAAATCTACGATAGTCTCTTTTATTTGCTTACAATTTGATATCTGCGCATTTATTAAAAGTGTTAGTAAGTTTTGGAACCCGAATGTTGATTGAAAGACATAAGGGAGGGAAGAGCTCTAACCAATGTTACTAGTGCCAGTATCTTCTCATTCCTGAGTAGTATAACATCTTCGGCTAAAATCCTTGAGAATATGTGCCCATATTCTGTTAAAGACTGCATTTTAGCATCTGATGAGCCTCTGAGATATATCATCTGCCGTTGAAAGTATGCAGTGAAGTGACTTCACATAATGAAGACCCATTACCCCTATGAAAAATACTGAAGTCAGACAGTCAGGCAAATTTTTGTATAACAGAAAATCTTTCATATGCTGCTGCGATTTCTGGCAATAACATGGAAAAAAAATTCAACCTAAAACTATTCCAAATTCTTGGGTACCTGGAGATATTAACGAGTTTTTATTCAACACTCTTTTGTCTACTTTAAAAAAATAATAATTTAAACTCCTTTATTTATTTTCGATTTTAAACAATGTTAGAGATGACTAATATCACATTGTCTAAGAATGATATAACCAAATGAAAAAAAAAGCGTTTTTTTCATTGACAAGAGATCTAAAATCCTGTCAATGCTCGGAAAATAATTAATGGCTATCACCATTAAGCAGAGGCATAAAGAAACGAAGTCTTTGGAAATGAATCATATAATCAAAGCTAAATATATGAAATTGCCAATGTAACACAAACTACTAAAGAATCTTATTGCAATATCATCCTTATAATGCACTATCTTCGAGTTACTAGAGTCAAACTTACTACATTGATGCGTTCAGAAAGTTTTATTTATTAGTAAGACTGTTTTATTCATTTAAGTTTATTCATTTCTCTGTTTTTCCATGTCTGTTTGATGATATTTAATTTTCAGATTATACAGATGCAGCATGAAAAAAATTATGTTTTAAATAGTCAGGTTTTTTATTAATTTTTTAGATGCTGATTATTGAAAAAAAAATTAAAGATTTATTTTTTGCATACAATTTTATTATAAATCCCTAATTTACGAATCGGTATATTTAAGAATAATAAAATATCATTTATGTTAACTTAATAAATATTTTTATAGCTTTTGAATACTGATTTGCTTAATATAAAGGCTGTCTGAGAAAGAATAAACTGATCTGTTTACACAATAGTAAAACCATAGAGACCAAATTTAAACCGGTTCATTAGTCTTTTGAAAGAGGTCTTTTATATTCAATATATTCAATCTTTTTCATCAATGCTCTACCATTTTTTTTTGTATTTTTCTTTTTTCTATATGAATATCTTTCTAACTCATCTTCTTAATTAACTTTCTAAGTTAGTGTGCAAATTTATATAATTCCGAATTTTATGCAGAGGTGCTTTTCACTTTTAATTTGCGTTGCAAATGAAAAAAAAAAAGGCTTTCGGAGTTTTAATTAATTTACCCGTTGTTTCTGTTATGTCCGTGACAACTAAGGAGTAGCAAAACAACAAAGACACCGTTCAGATTTGGAGTGAAATTGTACATTATTTATTTTGGCAGGATTTTACAAAACGAAAATAATTTCAATGTGTTGAATATTTAATTTGTTCAAAAAAACTATTGCAAATAAGCGTAAATTCTCTTTATTATATCACTTTGTTACGGTATACCAAAAATCAAGAGAACATTTCAAATACCTTTGAGAACGGTTACCATGCTTATTTAAAATTGAAAGGTTATTCGCAGAACACTGATATAAAAAAAATGATTAAAACTGGAAATTTTCGGAAAGTTGGAAATTTTTCAAACTAGCAATAAACTAAAAATCATCTTTGTGGCGATATGTAAATGGAAAGATGGAAAATTTGCGGTTAATAGTTCGCAGTATGACTTTAAAGCTTACTTTTTCATTTACATCGGTATTTATTTTGAAAATCCAGAAAATACCAGCGAAGAACAAAGTGAAATATTTCATAAAAGCTTAAAGGAAAAATGGAAAGCGTTAATAGGAAATATGCTACTAACTACGACTGAACACTGAAAAGAGATCATCAGAAAAGAAGCGGAAAAAATGATGGTTTCTTTTTTTAAAAAAAAGATGCCGTAAGGAATTTAATTTATTTCCCAAACTCATATAAAATTTAAATCATCGCAAAACTAGGATATAAATGCATTTATTTATTTATCATTTTATTAAAAAAGGAAAAATATTTTGATTTCTTTCTTTCTAAATATAAAATGGTTTAAAGGACTTAAATAAACTTCATCTTAATTGATAAGAAGAAATGGAATTCATTTTTGCATCGACATTGAAAAAATTACATTAAATTCAGCAATAAAATGAAGGACCATTTCTTAAAAAAATATTTTTTTTGAAGGTCTGTGTTATTTTTTGTCTTTCGAAACGTCTATTCGGTTGGTTAAAGTAGTTCATCTGAATAAATTTTTAATAGGAATGATCTTTTAGATTCGACCATTTTCTAATTTTATTTGAACGGATTCAAGTCCAAATAAATAATGGTGCCATTCTAAATTGATAACTATTTAATCACAACCCAACATAGAAAATTTCACTTTTGTACGCAATATATATAATTAACACAAGCTATATTTTGATGAAGGATAATTTAAATTTGAATCTGATTTATTGTTAATATGATCAAATATTAAAAATGCAAAAACTGGGCTCAATGGAATGTTTTCGAATTTAAGAATTCGAACAAGAATAAGATATCCATTCTTTGTTTTGTTTGATTTTCCAAAACAATAAGTGAAATTAATAATAATTAATGAAATAAGAATGGTGGATAAAGTTTTGACAACTTTATTTTTATATAAATAAAAACATTGCACTCCATTTGCAAGAATTAAACTATATTCTCTCAGATGATATACGCATCATTACAGCAAATTTTTTTGAAAAATGCTAAGCCCGATTTAAAGTTATTAACACCATTAGTTATTCTTTCAATCAACATGCAGTATTCATGAAAATATACCTCGATCAGGCATGAAGCCAAACGGTATGTCTGAAAGACCGAGCCGCCTCGATTATTGCGAGCGGTTTATGCGCCTATCCCTCTTATGCAGATACGATCTGCCATCGGCGATGATCCCAAACAGCAGTTCGGAAGCGAGTACCTGCTTACTGTTTCGGACAGATTCTCATCATAATATCTGAGGTACTCTCCAGAAGAAGGTTTCTTGAATTATATATCTAATGTAAATGCATACATTTTTTAAGCAGTTTCGTGGCCGAAGTGAGAGAAGACACTTTGAATTTTTAAAACTTCACTTTTATTCCATCCCGGGACGCATAATTTATGTACAAGCAAGAAACGACAAGGAACGTCAATCTACATCACAACACAAGAGCGAAAAGAGCGCCAGAAATATTTTCCCCGATGATTATATTCCACGAGATTCCGACAGGGTTTTCTTTACACGTATCGATTTAGATAAGAAAATTATAGGTATTTTTTAAAAGAATTTGCAAAGCATGACAGATTTTTATATCTTTACTTAGAGCGTTTGAAAGTGCTGATCAAAGCAATTTTACAGGGCTTGTGTAGCATTCATTAAGTAAAAAAGGTGGAATTGGATCAGGAAATAAGAGAACTTTTTAGAATGAAATTAATATGGAATAAATTAAGAAATTAATTAGAATTTAATTTAGATTTTAAAATATCATTACATATATGTATTTATTTCAAAAACCTACGATCACTTATTGTTGCTGTCATTGTTATCAAGTACAATGAAACGAAGGTTTCCAATTTTCATTAAGACGGTGATTTTCGATACTAAAAACGTTTCCGTAAAGTTATTTTTGTATTCTCGCGTGCAGGAAATGATCCTCCCTTTCTCGAGGCATTTAAAGCGCATCCCCAGAGCATAAAACAATTTGAGCCGTAAAAGCCTGAGAAATTCAGTTACGGCAGAAGTTCGTATTTCGATTTCGGGAAGAAGGAATCCGAAAGGGGAAAAACTTTCAACTCGAGAAGAAGGAAATGCTTTTAAGCTAAAAGATAAATTCCCTCGACAAAGGAATTTTCAAACGATGTCGAATAGAAATGAAAGAAAAGTTTAAAGGAAAGTTTCCTTTCTTTTATCTCTATCTATGGATTGTCCTTATTTAACGAAAAATGGATGATGTCTGTTAAGTAAGAACAAACCAGTCTCAAATGACACTTACTAAGTTGAGCA
>JAPMOR010053584.1:192576-215761 GCA_026543865.1 Argiope aurantia | reverse complement strand
AAGTTTGTTTTCGCAAACAAGTTATTAATCAATAAGATTCTTTGGGGGATTATTTCGCATTATTCTAGTTCAATAGCTGTAATTCGAGATATTTTTTTTGGAAATGAATGATATTTTTGAGTATATTTAATGGCCTATACTTAACTAAGCTTTATTTTCAGGTAGAGTCAAACGTTTATTGTATATTTTTCATGTGCGGTTACGTATCATCTGCCAACAAGGCTATTTAACAGAATCAATTTTTATCTCAATTATCAAGAGTTTTGCGAATTTAAATTCTTTTTAAAACAATACCTGTAATGCATAAAATGAATTATTTGCAAATTTATATGCCAGAAAGGAATAATGCATTACAAAATAATTAAAAAATCCTAAAAATGAACTAATTTCGAAATAAAGAGACAATAAACCCATCCATTGCGTCTTATTCACCTTCATATTACGTGTTTGCTTTGCAAAGCATTCTTCTAACATCATTCGTTGATTTCTGAGAATAGATGGCAACGAGTAGCATTAAAAGAGACATTAAGGGCATTCTTTCCGCTATCCCCTGTAATTTTATTTATCCCTCTCCTCGAAAGTCACAAAGATATTATTCCAAACATCGTTTTGAATATTGATGACCGAAATGTTTTATTCCATTCTTATAAATAAGTCCCCTCCACACGGAAGTGAAATTCAATGCCGTTGAAGACTTATTCATCGATCTCTTCAACCCCCCCCTCCTTCTGCTCTTTCTTCCGAGTAGCGCACGAGTGCTCGCTTATTCACAAACTCGAAGGGACCGTTTAAAATGTAATTTTCTCATTGTACTGTCAGCTGCAACGGAGTCATGTATGCAAATATGGAAGGGGGGTGGGTGGATAAAAAAGCCGTTTCGACCCTCCCGCCCTCGTTGTGTGAGCAGCTGTCTTGTACACTGTGCGTTGCGGGGGTCCCCAATAGTACTTGTCAGTATCATTTACTTTGGGGAGTGTGTTAGCTCTCAAGGTTAATAATTTCAAGCGTCAGTTGATTTAATTTTATTTCTCATTATGATGTGCATTTTGTGGATGTAACTGAAGCTGGAGCGTTTCATTAGTACGTGCCGTGGTAATGGATTCTAAGGAAAAGTGTTATAACAGAAAGAAGCTTAGCTGTGATTTTTCTGGAATCATATAATTTTTTCTGCATAATGATTTCTGCTGTCTGCACATGTTAGTTTAGCGTCATAATATTGGTAACTTCATTCAAAAGTTGATAGGTTTTAAATACTTTTCAACAACAATTAAGTATCAAATTCAATATTAAATGCAATAATATATTAGTAATTCGATACCAAAGTTAGTTAAATGATTTCTCGATTTTTCTTTTAATTTTATTTTGAACTTCGCTTTAAGTAAGAAATATTGAAGAACTTTGATTTTTGCTGTATAAATTCTCAATAGTGCGATGTTTTTAAATGAAACTCATAATTGTAGATGGTAATGAGAAAACCGTCGTTGTCTTAAGTCCCGTTCCCATGGCCCATGTGCGTCTTGATTCCGGTGCATTTTGCACTCTTTCCCTTCGTTTGTGGTTATCCGGAGCTTTTTGATGTCTGTTCATTTTACCGACAGTTTGCGGATAGATGTCGATACTGCTTCGTTTAGTGGTGGCGAGGTGGTCGGCTGTGCACAAGAAGTATACGGTTAGCTACCGGCTGACGTCCACAAGCGAGAGTGGTCCTACAATGGGCCTGATGGCATATTTACGACCATATCAGTAAAGGCAACGAGCCATGTGAATGGAGCTTCCGATTGACGTCCACAAGCGAGAGTGCTCCTACAATGGGTCTGATGGCAGATTTACGATCATATCAGTAAAGGCAATGGATCATGGGAATGCGGCTTTAGTGAAATTTGGAATTAAAACATTATTATTCATTGGTGTATTTTTTTTATATATATGCCGATGAATTTTAATGTGTCTTACAAGAAAATGCATTTTAATTTAATGTATATTGATGGAAACTCTGGAGAATTCCTTTCATATTGCCTTTTTCGCCTTTCAAAGAGTATTCATATGTAGTTATATAACTAATTCCATAAACGTATGTAATAAATAATTGGCATTAAATAAGAGATTTCCATCGGTATCAACCAAGAGGTGTTTACATGAAATTCGGTGTTAAATTTTCTTATTTGAAATCGTTAATCTCACTTACCGCGTCTCCTTTTTCACCTTTCTCACCCGGCAGCCCGTGCTTGCCCTGAAAGAAAACATATTTCTTGAAAAATAAGCTTAGAAAGAATGCAATTCAATTAAATATCTGAAATATCATCTTCAATCCACTAATCTATTTCAATTTAAATTCTAATCGGTTTGGTTCAGTTTACATATTACTGTATAGATTCCAAAGTGTGGTTAGTTGATCAAAAATTAGATATATATTTTTGCCAATTTTTCATTTTAAATGGAATGCGATACAAGAAGTTAGATTTATTGCTTTATAAAAGAATATACTGGATTATTCAAAACTATTCAAACTGAATATTCAAATAAAATATTCTTTATTATTATTATCAAATACATAATAATTTTGCTTCTCGAAATAATAATTCTAAATGATATGAATTTATTAACGTTAATAAAGTTTCGATAACTAAGAAAATATTTATAGAATCAAGTAACAGTTAATTATGTATTCTATGGCAAAATCAGTAAACATCCATAATTCCCAAACTTTTTGGTATTAATCATTACAATAAATTGCACAAAATTATTTTTCGACGAGATTATTTTTATCTCGACAATATCATATTCCTGTTTGAGAATTCTTTCTCTATCTGTGAAAAAATAAATAAAATCCAACCGCTTCTTTTAAAATCATAATAAACGTATTTACTTATAAGCGATGTTACTTAAAAACGCTTATTCCTGCACAAAAAGGAGTTCCTGTCCATTTTCAACGTCTTTTTTTGCTCAAGACATAGATAATTAAAGTCAAATAGACCAAACGCTAACCTAATAAGCCATGTTTGTAGGTCTCTTTCAGGTTAGCTGCAAAATCATCACCTACAGCATTCGGTGGTGAATGTGATTAACTATCTACGTGTCTTTCACTTTGACGATCGATCAGTGCTTCGTTCAGTGTTTGGAGACTGAATTCACCACCGAAACTTAAGTTGATAAATTTTCTTCTTTATTTTCCCAGGCATTGAAAACAATTTGGAATATTAAATTCAATGCTGAAGTTTAAGATTACATTTTTTTTCTAGCAATGAAAGCAAATTTATTTTTAAGTAGAGGAGGATCTGTAAAATTTATGATTCATTCGAGTTTTGAAATCTAGAACAGGATGTAACAGGAATTTATGCACACTTCAATTAATTTTCTCAACTTTTTAGGATTCTATAGTATTTGAATGAATAGGTGAACCAAGACAGTGTTAGGAATTCTGCTTTAAATAAAGGAATTGCTTTAAGCGATGTGCTTTCCCTTAGTTTTTTTAAGATTTCATTGGTTCATTGGCATTCAAGATATTTGAAAATGAGCTTTATGAATTTATGAAACGGTTCTGTTTGGTTTAATTTTTATCTTAAAAATCGAGTGAATTGGAAATTGCTCGAATATTTAACTTTCAAATATTTCGGCTGAATGTCAAAACGATTCCTTTATAGCATTGTTTCGAGAGCATACTGTTACGTAATTTTCTGCCGGGGTTCGTTTGGATAGTGGAAGTGATATGGTGTGTAGAACGTTCAATCAGCAGACGGCAGTAGAAAATAAAACAACGACGTTTATTTACACGAAGACACACAGGACAGCATAAAAGCGACAACTATATACAGCACAGAAGACGGTTATCTTCACCCGAGACGTGTAGCGTACAACAGCATACACAGCAGCATGCAACAAGAATCTACTGCAGACAGTAGCGCACAGCTCAGTTCAGCACTAGCTTGACTCCGTCGCTGCTCACCGTCGGTTCCGCCTACTCCGCTCTGTCGCTTACGACTTCTCCGCTCCGTCTTCGGACTTGGATTACTGACTTGACTTCTCTGGCAGCTGCAGCCGCCTTTTATAGATCTCAGGAGGCGGGGCTAGAAGCCTCTCAATCAATCAGGAACGTTCGAGGCGTATCTCGGTTCCTACTGGACGGATCGGGAAAATTCTCGAGGTTTCAGGTATAATCTATTTTGGCGCCAAAGTCGCCAAATTGGTCGCCAAGTTTGTCGCCAAGCTCTGGAACCCCCGACATGACGCCCAGACTCTGTCCCATACAGATGACTGTAAAACATTCTTTCCATTGATGGAACCAACTATGCTGGGAAGCCGAATTGCAGGTTTGTAACAGTATGATTAAACCCAGGCGACGAGAATGATGAAAGGCGAGAACAGCACGAATAGAGTGGATATGAAAATGAATTAGGACCTCTAACCAGTCAACACCATCGTTGTGGATAAGAGGATCTGTTTACGACAATTTTTCATCCTCACGCTTGAGGATCAATGGAGCAGTAAAAAATATTTATACAGTATAAATTGTTTCATGATACCCCATTTCAGTTATTAAAGACATAAAAAGATGCTTACCGGTGGACCAGGTAAACCAGGAGGGCCCATCAATCCCGGAGGACCCAAGTCACCCATATTTCCTTTTTCACCTTTAGGTCCCATGACACCCTGAAAAATAACAGATTATGTGGATTAAATGTTCCAAAAAGATTTTTTATTACGTTAAAGAATTATTATTTACAGACAGAACAAAAGAACGTAATTACAAAAATTCTTAAAGTGTAAAACAAATACTTTTTAACAAATGAAAGTTAAATCTGAGATCGAAATACAAGAGAGAACACATTTATCTCCATCAATCAAATCTGATAGATATTGATTTGAATTGAATAAATTCATCCTATGACTCCTTTATGTGAAAGAAGCTAAGCCTGATGAAGTTTTTACTTTCAGTTAACGAATGCAAATTTTATTACAAATGCAAACAGAAATGTATTGTAGCATGACAATATTGGTATATTTTTCATGAACTGAGTAAATAGTTTAAAACGCTCTTCAGGCCACTACCAATGTAGAGTGCAACTGGAGTAGGTGCTTATTAAGAAATGTTTTTAAAAAGTTTCAGCTTCACTTTTATTAAAAAATGAATCGCATTTTTTTACTTTTATTAGTAATTTCGAAGCATATTATTGCAAAGTGCATTTTAAAACTTGTTTAAAATAAAAATAAAAGCTTTTTATTGCCATCTAACTTTTTCTAATTTAAATTTATAAAATCTTTTTAAAAAATGGCAATTATTTTTAATAACGTTGCAGCTACACTTTTTGTTGTTTTATTTCCTGGTTTAACACGATGTTATTAAATATACTGATTGCCTGGATGTTGTAGTGCTTAATCAAGATGACATTTTCAAAAATATTAGGAAGTTCGAGAAAAAAATAGTTTAAAAATCAGACATAACTAAAACTACATTTTTATTTATTTAGAATTTTAAAAAGTTTTTTTTAATCATAGTAATATTTTTGGACTGGCATTTTTGTTTTGCAAATTGCATGATTTAAAAATCGTCGTTTGTAGAATGCATCGATTGGTGAAATAATACAATCCGGAATTAAAATATAATAGATAAATCAAGTCTAAAACACCATTACACTATGAGGTTTGGGCTAGATAACCAAATGTCTCTTAATCTTTTTTATTATTAATGAGATTCTTTCACAAAACTCTGTTAAATATCATCAGTCGGAGACAGAACATTATCACAAAACATATTAAAGGTTTTTTATAATGAATTTGGAAAAATAGTATAGAAAAAATAATAGAATTCCAGTGAAATAGGTTTCTTTTTTTTAATTTTGATAACTAAAAAACTTCAAAAATAATCCGTAAATATGAAAGAAAACCTGTTGTAATAGGTTGTATATTAATTTTATGCTAACCAACTTGAACGTCATGAAGCAAATAATTTTTATACAGTTATTTTCTATAGATTGGAATTGTTGATATAAAAAGCAATAATAAGTATTATATTTCATTTGAAATTGCGTAGGCATCAAGAGATTTGTTCTACTTACTGGAAGGCCAGGCGCACCTTGAGGTCCTGGATTCCCGTCTACTCCATCGAGACCAGGAGGCCCCATAAATCCTCTCTCACCCTAAAGAAAATTTGACAATAGTAAAAAATAGCAAACATTTTATAACTAAGTTCGTACACGCTAATATCTGGTTTGTAATGTATCAAATTATTTAATGTTAAAATAAAGCATCACATCAAATGATATCCTAAATGTAAATAATTACTGGTACTTATTAGTGAAGCGAATGCTGTAGTGCAAAAGAAGCATTTTTACAATAATAAATTTTTATGAGTTTAAAGTAAATGTATTTCATGGAGGAAAAACATGAATGCAATATACAATTGAAATTCTACTCAAAATATACATATTGAAATAAAACTACTTTTTTTTTGGAAAATATCGCAGAAAAAAAAACATTTAAATACAGTGAACTCTCATTCAACGAAATTTCACTGAACGCGACGAATAAATTGTTGCTAAAATTCAAATAAGATTATAAACAAATGCCTAATTAGCGTTTATGTCAAATTTATCCTATTCCTATAACAAATACAATAAATTTAACATTTTTGTACAGTTTCAGAAAAAGCATTTCATTTTCTTATTTGATACGATTGGAAAACACGAATTCAATCGAATCAGTTTATTGCAAATTTAAGTGTACAAAAGCGTAAGGGAAAATCTTACTACAGATTTAATAATTGGTAAAAATACACGATTGAGTGTTTTTGATGGATAAGTTTGAATTCCGTCATAGCATTTAAAAAACACTGTTATATATAGAATATCGAGTTGAATTAAAAACATTATTAAAATTAAGAAATTAAGAGGAAAACTCTACGGAAATGGAAGCGATATCATTAAAAAGATAACAATTGGGGTCTTAAAACAATACAAAAAATTACATACCATTGTTTTCAAAGATGTGAATATCAATTGACACAGACAAGTCATAACTATTATCCTTCTGATCTAAGTCTAATCAAATCTATTTTTGAGCTCGATTAAATTTAATGTTAGAAACATGTTTCATGATTTCTGCATTATCTTCTTCCCTCTGACTGAACGCACTTTTTGTTGACATGGCAAACCGTTTCCAGAAATGCTTAATAATATTTTGTAGCTCTATTAATTAGCTACACGAAGCATCAAATTCAGTGCAAGTAAAAATCGCAAAAATATAGGGAGTCCGAAAACTGTTGAAAACAGTAAAAAAATAATAAATGATGTTTCAACTATGAATTTATTTAAATCCATTCTCATCGCCAGGCTCATTGACTTTTCGACGTCAGTTTTTGCGATTTTCACTGAAAAACGTTACCTGCGACCCTAGGTTTTCTAATAATTTTTCATCTACTTAATGCCTATTATCCTTGCTCTGAATTTATCTTTCGAATTTGACAATGCTCTCTGCTAACATCGATACTAATGTTGCAGCGATGTTTTCTAGTTCCCATTTTAGTTTTTGTTGAATATCTTTAAAACTCCCCAGTTCTCACACTACACGCTCATATCAAATTATAGAATATAAAATTCTTTACATTTTCAAGCTTTTCTTTTTCTTCAAATTTTAATATTTCTGCAAATAAGGATTCTAAACTACTTTTTCGTTTTCATTAATTTACGATCCCCTAGATCATCAAATCCGCAAGTTACCTACATGAAAAAAAAAAACTTTTAAGAATGTGCTTTTTCTTTAAAAAAATTATATTTGAAATATCATTTGTAATTTTTTTATTAACTTTTCACAGTTTCCAACAATTCTCGGGGCCCCCATATTTTTGCGATTTTTACCTGCTAAATGATGTTTGGGACCCTATGTTGTATGGTGATTCTTTATTCTATTGATGCCTACTATCACCCCTCTAAAATGTCGGTCGAATTCAGCAACACCCTGTATACATATATGTGTGTGTGTGTGTACATAAGATTTGAACATATATCAGTTGCGCATTGTCCAGTGAAGATAATTTTAAGTTGTCACTTCGTATTTATAACTAGTTTTTGAAACTTGAATGGAAGTAGTGTAATATTTATTGTTATTAAATAATAGCAACGGCGTTTTAAAGCCCAACTCATGATGAGAAGGCGAACTTACTTGCAAACCTGGCAGACCAATGACCCCCTTCTGTCCTTTCTCTCCCTTTTCTCCAGTTGCACCTCTGTCTCCTTTGGGTCCAGTCGCCCCTGGAAGACCGGGCGGAGCATTTTTGCCTGGCTTGCCCTGCAAAGTGGGAAAAAAGAATTCTTAGACAAGTCTCCTTGCCAATGATGATGTTTGTCGCTGATATCTCGAGTCACATTTTGGTCCGTTTTATTACAGATAGTGCACCAGGGCGGAAACGGAGAGTAAAATTCTCGCAGAACTGTGAGAGACACTCATTCGAAACCCATTAATCATTCCTTTTCACGAAGCATTCTCATTTTATTTTTATTAATGCGAAGAGAACATTCCTTCCCGATAACCGCCCTATTTCATTTTATTTTTCAGCAGGAATATGTGCAAGACCAATAAAAATGCATTCTTTTCTTTTTTTTCTTTATAACTTTCTCAAAAAAGAAGTACTTTTGTCGTAGGAGTTTTTAACACAGTATTTTTAAACTTTCAAAAGCACTCGTGTTATTCACTCGCAGCTGTGCTTGAACATGAGTGTTACTCGATAGAATGGTAGATTTTATGTTGTTGTTATGGGGTTTTACGTTTATTTATATTTATTTTACTGAATTTACTGAAGAATGTAAAAAGGGGGAAAAATTCGTAAGCGCACTTTCTTCAGGAAAGGTAAAAATTAAAAAAAGCAAGGTATTAACATAAATATGATTTTTAAATAAATTAATTTAAAATTGCTTAGAAGATCCTCTAAATTTTTTTTCGTAAGAATATGTAATTAGAAGTTCGCAAATGTCCAATTGCCCTTGGAATGTGCATTATTCAAAATAGTCCGAAGGATTTACTGCTTTATTTAGAATGTTTACCAAGAAAACGGCTTCTAAAACAATGCTTGATTAAACAAATATCTCGAGAAATACAAAACTTTTTTCAAAAGAGACCACAGAAATTTGATGTTTCTTTTAGAATGCCTGCTAAGAAAATGAAAAACGCCTGAAACAATGCTTCATTAAATGGCTTCGAAATAGCTTGATAGTTGAAATCTTGTTGTTATTTTGAGCTTTATGGCAAAAGATGCAGTTTTGATCATGCTGCATCAAACATTCAGTGAAAATCTAAACAAATGGTACGAGTAAAGATAATGTGAATGAAAACATAAAATGCGGGAAATTTAAATGTGAGAAATAGAAATCAATGATTTTCAATAGCTTTCAGTTTGGATATTCTTTTGCTAGGTCTAAAGGTTTTGAATAAGTTGTTCCAAAAAAGTATAGTCTATTGCAGCTAAAAGATTGCCAATCGGCTGAAATATGGATGCCCATAAAATTCACATGGTATGATGTACTTACAAAACCGAACAAAAAGCGTTTATGGGATAAAAGAGTGTAACCGATGAGGATTTGAGTCAATCTGGCATTTAGTTCTTGCATCGGGTGAAATGGTCACAGTGTAAATTGTGGTTTCATGTTATGTAACTTATTGGGGACCTGAATTTACCACGATGACTACCTTTGTGAGTGTACGCAAGGGATATAACTTTTTTTATATCAGAATAGAAAAGTGTTCTCTGTAGAATAATAGAAGCTGATTTTGCCTCGCCATCAACAAATTCATTATCTATAATAACGATGGGACCAGGGATTCAACAAAATAAAATTTGATATTCCAAGAAGGCACCTTTCGTAAAAAGCAAAGTAATCAAAAAACTAATGATGTGCGATATTCTGGGGATGATTTAGAACATCAAGATTATTTATACTGCCAGAATATAGACGAAATTTTAGTTATGAAATTAGAAATTTTCTTAAGGTTGAGCAAAATCGCCATTAATTCGGAAGTGAAGGCCATTAATTCGGAAACAGCGAGTGCAGATACCTTGAGCAATAACAACGAAACAGCTCGCATGATCTCTTTTTTTAAAGCCATCAATAAAAATGGTAGCATAAACTAAAAATCCCCAAGCAGCCATACCATCCTCTCAAAGAAGGGAAGGATGTTAGAAGGGCGTACTTTGTACAGTCTTTCATGATTTGTAGGGACAGTTATATAACGTATAGGAACAGCAGAATAAGAGGGGAAAATATTGAACACAAAACAATTTATGATTTCAATTTAATATGATTCTTTTAACACTAAGTACAAGCTTTACATCAATAAATTTGAAAGGTCCAGTAAAGATAAAAAACAGAATAAGGTACCGCGTATGGAGACAGTAAGGCAGAATGAAGCACCACTTTCAAATGCAGGGAAATATTAGAGCAAGCCTGTCCATCGATGACTTCGCATTTATAATCAATACGGGAAAAATATTGAAATGGATGGTCTGCTCGATATGATACTAATTGAGAAGACTTTTAAAATATAGAGGGATTTCCACACATCTCTTCCACAGGAGAATGACACAAGAAAAGAAAGGCCATTTTTAATAAAATACAAACTTAAAAAAAAGACATTTTTTAACAATAGTAAAATGAGCACTTTGAATTAGTATAATAAAATCAGGTGGAAAGTCCAGTTCCAAGAAAAGTGTAAAAAGTCTTTTTGTTTTTGTTCAAAACAAAAGTTTTGTGAAACAAAATGTAACTTTATTGTCACCAAACTATAAATAATGAGAGAGCTGAGACAGGATGAATCAGAAAATCATTTCTTTCAAAACTATAAACAAATTGTATGAGTAGAAAATACAGTCAAATTCTGTTGACATCATTTATACCAAAATCAAGGGGGGAAAAGCATAGTTTATTACCTAACCTAAATATTTAAAATTGTTAGAAGGAGGTTGCAGACTATAGTGGAAGTTACCTTTTAGAACAAAAGAAATAAAGCAAAATAAACAGGTTTGTATTTTCCCATTAAAACAGTTATTTAATACTTTTAAACGAATATAAAAAAATATTCCGATACATTTGCCTGATAAAGAAATAGAGAATGGAATGTCGATTATTTAAGGTCAGGTTATTCTTTTTATCTGCTAAATTTTCACTTGATATGGTTTGAGAGGACAAACAAAAGAAAACCTTTTACTCATTGATCTCCGACGGAGACTGCATAAAACTATAAAGCGCCGAAGCTCTTGTAAGGATTAAAAGTAATCCCAGGAGGACAGAGTTAACTTTTATTTCCAACTCAACGGAATTTGGAACGGAAGGACACGAAACGATTTCGATGTCTCAAAAAAGCGAAAGAAAGAAATCATTTGCAGTATCTTCGGACCGAAATACTAATTTATTTTAATCACTGGCCCATCAAAATGTTGAATGAATAATGCTTTCCAAAAATGCTGAAGTTTCTTATTGCCCAAATGATACGAAAAGTTGAGATTTCCTTTCAGGCCCTCTCGTTTCAAATGGTACTCTTTCGAAAAATAAATTCCGTCAATATTGAAAATGGGCTTAGTTTTAAAAATGAATTAACGCTTTATTTTTTATATTTATTTATCCGTTGTTCAAAGTAAAACATTTCAAACAGATTTTCATACTTTGTTATTCTTTCAAATGAATAAATTCTATAACTGAATAAACACATAAAGGGGAACAGAGTGATAATAAGACATAAGGTTAATTATATTTTCCATTTTGAAAATTTAAATGAGAGGAAAAGTGACCTTGTTTCGACAGAGTATCACAACTTAAAACTCAATGAGGATATATTTATAAATTGACAATTATTTATGAAAATAGTTCTTATAGATTAAAGTATTTATAATGCAATGTATAAATAAATATTTTTAATATTTTCAAAATAATATCTATTTTTGCCTTTGGAATAAATGAAGCTTATCGACTCTAAACCCAGACATCATGGAAATGTAAATCAGCAAATTCTTTGTTATGCAAACCAAAAGAGTTTATTAAAATAAGTATCTCGTCCGAAAATGTTACTTTGCATATCTTACAGAATTTATTTCTAGCTCTTTTATAATATTTGAAATGTAATTAAAAAAACTTCTTTTTAAATGAACCGAAAACTCTTTAGTCAATATAGTTTTATTTACTGACACTGTATTTAAGGTTTAAACCTTATTACTATCGTCGTCTCAGAACAATTTTTTAATTCATTTATTTACCTCACTCCGTATTAAAAATATGTTTATCTTCTCACGTCCTATTTTCATAGATATATTAAGAGATATTATTTTTACATTATCTTTTTGAGTAAAATACCATATTTGTATAATAAACTGATTTACTTTTGTTTCAAAGAAGAGAAAAGGTTCAAAATTTTCATTGAGCATGTATTAATGTAAAACCGCTGAATTTATTTTTAAAGCGCAAAAGAGAGTATCGTATTGAAAGAAAGTGAATTAAAAATTGTAAAATCACGTACATTCGTTTATTTTGAATCTGGAGGATCTCCTCATTCAAATCTTCCCCTTCTATCTAAACTCAGATTATCCAATTTTTTTTTTAAATGCAGCAGAGCATAAATTCTATCATCTCGCACTTTTAGAGTCTTGCGTTTATTTAGCAAAATTCCTTCGTGAAACGTCGGAAGCGTGAAATGAAAACGCAAGCAACATATGAGATTTTGCATTTTCTTTCCTTTATTTTCTTTTTTTATGGGCTCGCATAAAAGAAAAGTATTAAGCGAGGCTTATGAACTTATTTTAATATAATTGCACCATTTTTAATGATGGTGCTGGTATCAAATGAAAGTTAAAAGTCATTTTTGTGACACAAATGAAAATTGAAAGAAAACGCATAAAATGAGTATTTATCAAGTGACCAGATGAGTGAAAGAAGATTACTACATTTTTTATTATGTAGCCAAGCCTGTTTTTGAGCGGTCCTTTTTTTATGCGATTTCCTTTTGTGCGATTTTTTAATTCGGTATATGAATTCTAATGGTAATGACATCGTTATCATATTTACTGTCAGTGCACATACGTACTTTAATACATTGGGTATGATATACAATGTATGTACAGATCACATCAACTCATTCCACTATTCCAAAATAAAATAAATAATACATTTCAAAAATAAATCAATTCTAATATCTTCAAGGGATGAAAGTGATTTTGAATGCGTTTTGGATTACGACAAGTAGTACGGAATGAGATGCAATTTGAAAATTTCCCCATGTTCAAAATCATAAATGAAAATTTTTTAAAAATATTTCCATACGCAATTTAATTATTTTTATTTTGGAAGTCATTATTTTGTAAATCTTCGACAGATTTTGTAAGTGAAACTCTTTTATGCGGCACCCCTTTACCATAAGAAAAAGTGTTTCTTCAATATGTTATAAAAAGTTATTTGTTATAACTATTTATGAAGTTTCGGAATATTTTTTGCTAGATTTCTTTCATGCGGTCTGTATTTGCCGCATTTGATTGCATTTACTTATTTATACTCTTTATTTTTAGCTTTTATTTTCTCCTGAATTATTAGCATTAAAAATATTTTAAAATCTTTTTATATAGTAAAAAGGTAACAACTACAACAATGTTCTAGCTTTTGACGGCTCCTGGAATGAAAAAATGAATACAGGAAGGTGACAATTGCTTCCGTTTACCTATTAAACAGGATGAAGACATAATACTACTTCTTTTACAAAAATAAAAATTATAAAACAAATTCACTACTCAAAAGACAAAAGTAAAAGTTAGAATCACAAAAGAGATACTTACATCGTTTCCAGGTTAGTAAAATAAAATTAGTAAATTAAGGTGGACAGATGTACGTGCAACTAAACACAAAAAGTAACTTATTAAATTATACAATAACATAAAAAAAGATGTAAAAATCAAGAAAACATGCACAAATGTAAAAAAATGAGTACATAAAAATTAAAACACAATGATAATTAAAAGTTATTAAACAGAAAGCATTCATTCAGTATCAAATAATTATGTAAAAACCTGTTAATAAAACTGCAAAATGTAGTAGAAAGAAACGGTGCATCGGGAATTAATCATAAATAAATTTCTATTTAACATTTTGAAAAAACAATATTTATTGAAAAAAAGTACGAAACAAGCGAAATTTTTATGAAATTGTAAAAATTAATTAAATCTTTAAAAAAAACTTCTTACTCAAGTCAGTGTTTTTCTTCAAAAATCATTGAAACAGAAGAATTAACTTTAAATAAAATATAAAATTCATTAAAAAGGTGGTCCGAAACTCCATGCCCAAATTCTCAAAGGTGAAAAAATAAAAACGAGTTTTGCAATAGTTCATGGGTTTGTAAAAGCAAATAATGAAAAACTTGCTTTTACTATCATACGCTATGAAAAGCTCTAGGTAAGTAAAAGAAGAAATAATAAAAAAGAAATACTATATTAAATAGAAAAAAAAGTCTATTAAATAGAAAATTAAAGTTTTAACGAAATTCGGAACTTAACAGCACAACACGATAACAACAGTGTGACAAATACATTGGAAAGCAGAACGCAGTAGGTATAATATATCTTTGGCTTACTTAAAGTAAGTGTCAAACGGACTTATGTCTAGAAGCAATGTATGCTTTGTCATATATTAATGTTTGCCTTATTATGAATATGTATTCTATTAATATAATTTATTTATTTCACTTATTACTTCCCTCTGTAGTGTTTTCTTTTTGCATTAATGTGTTGCTATTGGCGATAGGCGAGGATCGAACTCGCAACCTTCTAGTTCGTAGCTGCGTAACATGACCACAAGAATTTTCTCATGTCTCGTAGCTGTTATCTGGCTTATAAAGCGTCACCACATTACTCTCCCTCCAGTGAGACGAACGATATTCTGCTGTTATTAGTGGTGAT
This sequence comes from Argiope aurantia, assembly GCA_026543865.1. Taxonomy (NCBI): domain Eukaryota; kingdom Metazoa; phylum Arthropoda; class Arachnida; order Araneae; family Araneidae; genus Argiope; species Argiope aurantia. Next base: position 200,847 of record JAPMOR010053584.1, on the reverse strand, counting down.
ATATTGGCTGTTGCACCTTATCCATTTTTTAATTGGCTGATTATTTATCAGCTTCATTTTTTATTGGCTGATTATTTATCAGCTTCATTTTTTTATTGGCTGATTATTTATTAGCTTCCTTTTTTTAATTATTTATTTCTGTTAGAGGGCGCCACAACATTTGTATGAAGTTTACGTATTTTCGTCATCGAGTTACCAATGTTGCTATTGGCGATATGCGAGGATCGAACTCGCAATCTTCTGGTTCGTAGCCGAGTGACATGACCACAAGACAAAAGAAATTTCTCATGTCTCGTAGCTGTTATCTGGCTTATAAAGCGTCACCACATTATGTGTTCAGATATTTTCAAAGTCAGCAAATGAGTGTTTTGTGTTTCTTATAGAGAAAATAAATCCGAGGCTGCATTTTGAACACATTTTTTTTCGATTGAATGATACCAAAATTTCATAAGCAACTGCCATTTTATTTACGCCACATAACCAATTCTATTTATTTTTATAAGCTGTGGCACTTTTGGATTATCATGTTTATTTACATAAGAATGTATAGGGCGACATATGGCGAGTTTTTAAAGGATTTGATTCAAAATTTAATAAAGATCTGCATTTTAGAAACTAAGATTGTACCAAATTTTCGTTATCCAAGTTTTTGATGTATCGCAAAGTACAGATCGAAAGGCGGTCAACCCCTCGATAGATCTGGTTCTATTTTGGACACGGTTCTACAGTTTAAGATTCTAAACGTGTGTATCAATCTACCATCTTACATAATGTAGATATTGGGTTCATCCCTATTTGAACAGCCAGAATTCCTCCGAATGGAAATCTACAAATTTGTTGCAAAGACCACAGACCAAATTTTATCTGAATTGATCAAAGAGTTTTGGAATTATTTTATATGGTTATTCGATTTACATAATTCTAAAAAATGTGTTTCCTTTATTTCGAGAGGTCCGAAACCTGGAGTTTCGTTCAACATCTCGAGTTCGAATTTTTTGAAGATAGCTACATTATCTTTTTATATTCTTCTTATACAATGCAGGCCGCGGTGGCCTGGTGGTAAGGTCTCGACTTCGGAACCGGAGGGTTTCAGGTTCGAGACCCGATTCCACCGAAGAACCGTCGTGTAAGGGGGTCTGTTGCACGTTATATCCGTCCTGACCAAACGTCTTTCCGCTGGTGTGGTGTGGTGTGGAGAGGGGGGCTGCCAGCTCAGGTGTCGTCCTCGTCATCTGACCGTGGTTCAAAATTACGAGGTCCGTCCCAAAATAGCCCAAGTGTTGCTTCAAAAGGGACGTTAATATAACTAAACCAATCTTCTTATACAAAAAGTAAAAAGGTATAAGACGAGATACAGATGGATTTTTTTTTTTATGATTCTCATTTCTTAAGCTTGATTATGAGAAAGGAAAATAACCGAATGTAGCCTGAATGTCTGACTATTTCAAGCCTTTCTAGGCTGCCTCTTATCGAGATTTTACATTTCTCTGTCTGATAAGCATGATATAGAAGCGTTTCATTTATAGATGATATTGTTTAGTATTTTCTAACATAAGTAATTGATTTTATAAAGAGAAAAATTTGAATTCTGTACCAGAACAAGCAATACTCACTTTAGCGATTGAATTGATGAAACACGAATTTCAATAAAACTTTTCAAATTATATTTATTTTCAAAACATTTTAGAATATAATTTCAATGAACTTTAGAATAAGAAATACAAATCTGACATTAAAATTCATTTCATCAAACATATATGCAAGAATACTAAAATAAATTTTTTTTGGCGCATTTTAATTACTAAAAGGAGGAATATCTCCTTTTAAATGCAAAATAATAGTTTGCGCATGTGAAACGCTTGAAATATCAAATGCAAACATCTTCACTTACCTCAAAAATCGGTTGAATGCATGAAGGGAATGTATAAATTTGAATTTATGTGTGTAGGAAATGAAAATATTTATAATGTAAAGCATCATTAAATCTAAATGAACTGTGCGATTATCGATTTATTCAGTTAATAAATGTTTCAAGAATTTTAAGTGTAAAATTTCAGTTAAAATATTCATTTCTAATGATTGTATTTATTTTTTGCTTCTAAAATTCCTAGTTTAAATATTTAAAAAATTAAAATGTTAGGTAGAAAATCAGCAATTGAATAAACATTTCCATTTGATAAAGTTGACGCAACATTTAAAGTTCAATTAGTCTAGCAAATGCATATTGCTGTTATGCATTACAAATTACTATTTTAACACGACAATAAATGATTTAAAAGAACAAAACACACATTTTAACTTTAAATTCAAAAGACTTTTGCATCAAAGATTAAGTATTGGGATATATTAACATAAATACTACTTTAAAATATTTAAACCCTAAGAAGTTCGTCCCATTTCAACAAAATATAATAAAACATAACATATAAACGAAAGCTTCCAACTTGTTAAATACATGGTAAATCAAAATAACTCATGCAAACTTTCAATGAAAATAAGGGATATCTTGAAAATATTTCATATTCACTATTAATTTAATGACCAAAAGAATAAGTTTAATATGACGGGAGAGTCAGTATAAAGAAAACCAACGGAAGATACAAACAGTGAAAAATCTATTACTTTTAATAAAAAGTCAATGAGAATATAATGGAAGGACTCTCGATTATTGTCTATACTAAATTTAATAAAGATACTTTCAAAATATGCATTTATTGGAATAATAAAAAATTGAATTTTTAATTTTAATTTTTTTTAGTTTCAGTATTTAGTTTATTATTAATTTGAAGTGTGTATTTTAAGTAAGTACTATTTGAAATTCGGCAGCCATTCCGTGGATTTACTGACCAGCAACAGATGCCATTATGGAAGAATTCGATGGCATTTATGTTCTAATTGTGAGTATTTAAGATGCCTCAACCAATTGAAAATTCCATCAGCAATGAAATATGTTCTGCTATTCATTTTATGCATACAAAAGACGAGAAAGCGAATGAAATTTTTTGGCAGATCAATTAAATAAAAGAAGAAAACATTATGAGCAAAGGAATGGGGCATTTTAAGATGGTCACATGAACGCGCATGATCAGGAACGAATCGGATGACGTTCTGTCTTCGTTCAGTTCTATATTTATTGAAGACAAATGCAGAAAGTCGTTGGAAAAATAACAGAAAGCAAACATTTTACGATCTCTTCTTTATTTAGCGAGTTTTCGCAGGTGTCATGAAGTATTCAATATGGATTTGTGACAGAACTCTTTAATTATTAGCCTGAGTACCGAAAATGTTGACAGAAGTACACAAACTGTCTATCAGTGTTTTAACTTTCCATGAATGATTTTGGCAGTAATTTTTCTAAAGCTAAACTGTTGCAGACGATTAAACATGAGCATATCATGCTATGCCGGAATGAAAACAACAATTCAAGGAATTTCGGTATTCAGCACCACCCCTGAAAGTGAAATTTTATTCAGCCGAAGTATTTCAACCCTAAAAATTCTAGTGTATTATATTTGGGATAGGAATGAGATTTTTTTAAATTTACATTCTGAGACCTATTGCAAGATCTTAGGTAAATTAACTAATTACAATTCAAGATGCAAGGCACGGCATGCTGAGTGAGGGCAATATTTCGCTTCATGATAATACCCCTTCTCCATGCGGTTAACCATACTGAAAATCACATCCATCATTTGATTGTAAACGATTACCATCTACGCATTTTCGATCTAGCACCTAGTGACTACAATTTGTTCTTAAATTTTAAAAAGTAACTTGGTGGTCAGTGCCAAGACGATGATAATGCCTTCAAAATGGTCATGTTGCAGTTGCTATCAAATTAGGTGACAGATTTGCCTTAATATTGGTGTGATTTATATTAATTGTAATTGTAATTTATGTTAGTGTGATTTATACTGAAAGTAAATTGAAGTACAGGTTTTATTCAAAAATAAAATTGGCAATAAATACAATTGTGTGTTTTTAACTTCAAAACTGTGCTTCTAAAACACGCCTTATATTAGAGAATCTTTAATTGAATATTATTTATCATATGAACTACCAAATGATACCGCTATTGTATGATAAAAATTCGATTCAATGAATCGCTTAACTGCTAATTAGCCTTTGAAAATATTAAAATGGAATATTTTCAGTCAGAAATACACAAAAACATCAGAAAGTAAGTAAAAAATCGATTAAAAAATTTCCTCTTTACAACATGGAAGTCAAGCTAAACTGCCCACTACTTTGTGTGTTGATTTCCTTGAAGGATAGGTAGGAAAATAAAAGTTTAATGAGTGCTTTTTGTGACCAATTTTGAATTCCGAAAAAAAAAGATTAATTTTAACTGTTGGATTAAAAAGATATTTTTTCTATCCTGTTATATGCATTATTATATGAAAAGAGTTTTAAAATTCTTTTGACAGTTTATATGAGAAATTTTGATTCATCATGTATATTAGTCAATATAAATGAATAAACTATCAGAAAAACACAAAATAAAATTTCTATAGTTGCAAATGAATATTTCAGATTCTTATTGAAACAAAATAATAATACTCTGTAATATTTATATAATAAACTGACTTACAGTGAGAAATAATAGAAATAAAAGCATGATGAGACTATTAAAAAAAGGATTGTAGAATGCGCTGCGAGAAAAAGAGGCAGAACATGCATAGAAAGCAGAGTAAAGCAGATACAATGCTATCCCTAAAAATCAACAGTAAGGAGTATTAGCAAAATTCAATGCCTATGGAACGAGGAAATATAATTTTGTCTCTTCTATCAACCCCTAATTACTAGCAATTTAAAAAACGAAAACTATGCAACACATTTTAAAATTGCCTCTTACTTTATCGTGCTTTCACAAACATTTTTACAAACATAATGTCCTAATGTATTGATCAAACATCTGTTTCAATTGAATGGGAATTTTCAGATAAATTTCACGAATAACTAACTGTAAGGAATAAGCAAGCATTTGCTCTAACAAGTTTATACCTCAAATTGTCTTTTGGAATTATACTTTCAATTAGTAAGTACTTAGCTTTCTGGTTTAAATGATTTTGGTATTTTGTGGCGTGATTTGCAGTGTTTTTTTCTGGATTGTTTTTATTCTTGTGATACTAATTTTTGTCTCTAAAACTTCAATTTTCTGGGATTTTTGGGTCACGAAGGGTCAGTTGGTTGGACGAAAGTCAGACCCTTCACAGAAAAAATCCCTGGTTTGAATCCTTGCCTGAGGGTGACCCTTGAAAAAGTCTTCGGGCCGGATTCATTTTATCTTTCTTTTTGAATTTTGAATGTAAAATTATTTTAATTCTATTTTGGTTAACTGTAAGGAAGATATTCTGAAGATTCATTTTCATATATTTTTCAGTGAGATGTGGTCATTCATCGATATAAAAAAAGTTTAAATCGATTAAAAATTTTCAATGCGCATTTTTATGTAAATACAGAACTCGTCTTTTCAATAGGCAGAATATCAATAAAATGAATTAGAGGGAACGTTCACAGGGACATTTTCTTATACTAATTATATGATGCTTTTTGTACTTCATAAGTGGGCCCTTTTGTGCAAGCGATGTAAACCAGGAATGCATTTTGGGTATCCATTGCGTCCTACGCGTTATTTCTTAACCGACTGAAACCTAAATTCGATTAAGAAGTACAATTGTAGTCACAAAATCATATTCCAAATTTCCTTATGTTCAAAATTCTGTATTTTTGAATTATTGCATTTACCTGCTTCTAGAAGTACAGAAAGACAGAAAATCAACGCTTTAACGAATTTGATAGGTATCTATATTTTAGATGTTAAACCTGCACACCAAATTTTATCCATCTAGTTCTTTACGTTTAGTAGTTAACTTATAATATTCGAACAGCTGGACAGACAGCTTCAAATGGATATTGCACAAAATGCAATAGAAATCTACAAATTTGACGCAAAAGACCATATACAAAATTTCATCAATCTAGCTCAAAGAATTTGTGAGTTATCTTTGATATACACGGGCATAATGTAAAAATTGTAAACAGACATAATGTTCTTCGGACTCGAGAAGGTCTAAAACGTAGAAATTTGTCAAAATCTCGAGTTCAAATTTTTTGACGATAAGAATACTTTCTTTTTAAGAGAAAGCAAAAAGAGCATCTTTGCTTGATGAAACAAATTTGATTGAAAAATTACTACAACGAAATCTGTATGAGTTCAAAAGAAGCTCAAGATGATCAATCTGATAATTAAGGCGAAATCTGAAAACTCCTCATCAGATGTTGCTGAGGTAGCATTTGATTATCAAACTACGTAAATTAAAGCGGCACGAGCTTCATATTGAATTACAACTCACTGTACCACAAATATTGTAGGAATCAGAAATGCGAGTAGTGATTATTCCCATTTTCATTAATGATCACAGAGAACATTTTCTAAATTCGAGGATTTACATCTTTTGAAGTGATTGATAAATTGAAGTTAATTCTTTTTTAGTAAATATAGCATTTTAAAATTAAGATTTCTACCATAATCCTCTTGTATAGTATTAATTTACAAAATAAAGCGGCAATGGAATTTTTTCCTACTTTAAACATAACTTCAAAGTAGCTATCTATTTATCCATAAAGCATTATTTAATGAGTAGTCGAAAATGTTTTATATAAATTTATTATTCATTTTCTGATTTCTATAAAAATTTAATAGCCAGAAAATTCGATTCACTAAAGAAGACATTTAATTATTTAAAATAAAATACTTAGAATTTGGAAAAATATTGGCAATTTTTTATTTAAGATTTATTACTTAAGAGTTCTTAAAAAAAGTATTTTCAAACAATACTGTGTTGAAAAAATAATTCATAAATTTTTACGTTTTCGTCGTTTTATTAAAACAGCACAAAGGATATAATCTTCAGTCTAGAATCAGTAATGTTATTCTCCATTCATTATTTCTCGCAAAACGAACTTAAGGTTTTATGAGAAATAACGAGTAGTAAATAACATTTTGCTAAGAGCTATTCTATATTTATGAAAATGGATGTAAATCCATTTTCGAATTAAATGCTAAAAGGATTACAACTTCCAGTATTAAGCTCTTACTCATTAAAGGTACATAAATGTGTTCGTTCATTAAGGAATTAAGGAATGTAATGGACAGAAGTGGTTTGTTCATTCGGTAATTGATAAATAAAGTAAACATTTCAGATTTTGTTGTTTAAATTGTTTGTAAAGAATTGTATTAATATAATAAGTAGATCACCGAGAAATTTGGGCAACGATTTACTTCTTTTAGGATTTATTTTATGTAACATTTTTTATTCATGTTAAGGGAATTTGTCGACTTCGGTTAATATAAAGTCATTAAAAATTAACTTCAGTTCTATAACCTAAGCAGAAGAAGAATTTCATTGAAGACACCCGAAAAAAAAAGACATTTCTGTATCATCCTATATATCCATCAATCATCATCGATATTTGAAATTTAAAGGATAGTATTTGTAATGAGTTTCGAAATTCAAAATTCTGGCCTTATATATTTAGAACTCTATAACTGTATTTATAGAAAAAAAATCCAAATTATTTTTTAAATGTCAATTTCGATATTATTTTGCAAGCAAATCTTTGTTAATTAACATATTTAGTACTTAATTGCCCTGACATTTCGATTTACAAGGGGAAAAAATGCCTCAAACTGAAGATGTTGGATGTGCTGTCTTTTAAAATGATGCATTCTTTTAAGGGTACTTCTGAAGATGCAAATTAAGAAACAAGGAGCTTGGGCATTATTTCAATCCTAAAATATAAAGATAGTTAATATTTTTGCGCTTTTTCCGTCGTACCTAAATAGATGAACTGAATGAAGTAGTTGCATTTATTAGAAGACCTTCTTTTCCTTAAGTAATCCCATTTTCTTTCAATTGTTTATTTCAACGAATGGGTCAATCCCCAAATGTAATTTTACTTCCTAAATAGAAATGAAAAGAAAAATGGGATTACTGATTGAGTGTGAAGTTTCGAGAGCTAATAGTTTTATTATAAGTTTTTGAAGACTAGTCCATCCCAAGCAAAAAGCACTCTTGGCATATCTATCGCAGTAAAAATCTTCAAAAATAGATCAAACTATCAATGAAAATATATTTTTGCATATTGGTAGAAACTACAATTAAAAGTAAATAAACTTATATTACTTTAAATAAACAAACAAAAATCAATTTTAGAAGAATAAAAAAGTTTTTTTTAAAAAAAATAATTATCAAATTCTGAAAAACT
>JAPMOR010053584.1:155986-192476 GCA_026543865.1 Argiope aurantia | reverse complement strand
ATATATATATATATATATTAAAAACAGCTTAGCAAAGAAAAAAAAAGGGGGTTTGCTTTGATAAATACAGTACACTCCGGAGTATCCGGCCTTATGTGGTGAAAGGGCAGGCTGGATAATAAAAAAGCAGGATAAGCCGGTATTCTATGAATCTCGGTATCTCGTTTCTTTATCCACCAACAGCAGAAGACAAAAATTTTTATACCAAAACTCACTGTTGTAATACGCGTTTTCTCACTTCTTATTGAGTACTAAGCCCTCCTTGTATCTGAATGTGAACGCAGCCACGGCCCGTTGAAACATAGAAGCAGTTGCCGGTAAAGTGTCGAATTAATATAGAGGGCTCTATGCTGGTACTTTATGTATGTTAAGATACTGCACTGCACGTTTCAAGAATTTATTAGAGAAAAAGTAAGATAAGGATATAAAATGTTCACATTTTAGCATGAATTTTGTACACTTCACTGTGGTATACTTAAAAAAAACACAACTATTAAGCATAATCCATGAACAACCGAGATACGTTACACACCAACAAAACAACGAGCCAAATGTTGCTCATTTTCAGTCACAACTTGTATTTTTACACACGACACGTAAGAGGATCGTAGCAGACGCCCGTTTTCAATACTGCCAATGCAATGCCTTGCCTTCCTAAATTAATTACAATAAAGAAAATAGGCTGAATAGTACGGAAACCGGATACACAGGAGTGTATAGGATATCGTTTTTTATTTTCTTTCTTGTGAAAACAGAATAAATATTTTTTTTAAAAAATGTAAGGAAACTTCTTTCGAAACCTAAATTTCAACCAAGTGATAATAATAAACCATAAAATTACCACTAGTTCACTTTCGTTAAAAATCCAATTTTTTCGCTATCGAACCACAAATAAATAAACAAAACAACCAAGCGCATTCAAAAGTATTTATATACTTATTTTCTCCTACTTATTTTATTTCATTAATTTTTATTTATTGATAGTCATGAAATAGACGGGTGATATTTTAACGACAGCTTTTGTCGATTCGCCTTTCACTAAATCCAGCAGATAAAGAGCTATCTAATCTATCGCAGAAAAGAGAGAAAGTTTCATTCATTTCTTGTTGAGACGAAAGCAAATGAGTGATTTTCGAATAAACTGTCGGTTTAATGTGCGAGCACGTTATCGAATCATAATATAAAAACTGTTTATTTTTATTATTATTTTTTTAACATTCATGCAGTCAAATTTTGCTAGTCAAATCAGAGTTTAGTTATCTATTACCACAAAATGAAAATCGCAATTGAATAACGATACTTTTTTACGATTTGAAAACAAAATTTTCAGATTAAATTTATAAATTATGGGTAAATTTTTAATTATTAGATTACTATAATAATTTTATTCAATTTTTTTAATTAAAAATTATGGGAAAAACTGTTTAAAAAGGTTTCTGGTTCTTGTAAAACTGATTTTTAAAAGTCTGTGAGTATATTTCATTTGAAAATGTTCTTAAAAATAAATTTTAATGCTTTAAAAATATATATTTATTAACTTCAAATTTATTTCTCTTATAAAGACATTCCCGTGCATTCATTTTGAAATTTCTTTTTTGCTTAAAAATTCACATTTACTTGGAGCATACTCCCAATATACTATATAAGGAGCATTTTCCAAACATGACTGATCGTTTCACTCACAGATTTCAATTTTTAAAAAGTGAAATTCGCTTGGAAATATAAAGCAATTCTATAACATTTGGATTATGTTTTAAGTTTTGCATAATCAAAATTTATCAAATCTTCTTAAATTAAATCAAAATATCGTTAATTTTAGCAATATGAATTAAAATTGAATATTTTTTGTACACTCAATGAAGCAAACTTTCAGAAAAATTGAAATTTCAGACCAGCAATTGAAATGAAAATCACTCGATTATCCATGCAAACCGAAATTATCTGATTCTTTTCGAATATAGAAATGAGAGAGAAAAGGTCTCTACGAAGCAACGAAAGTCCCATTTCCGAATTCCGTAAATAGACGCGTGAGCACATGGAAAGAGAGCGAAGCAACGGACGCGGGATGAAGCATCGTGAAAGCTAACGCCGTGCAGGCATTGTGTATACCGTACCCTCTTTCCTCTGCGTCCACGCTCCCCCATGTCCCCCTTCTCTCCGTGCTCGCCGGGGGGACCGGCGTTTCCGGCATCACCCTGCAAAACGAAACAACTCTTCACACAATTCATTGAGCTTCGTATTCAGAAAGAGCGAAGGAAATACATTTTATTAATAATAAACACTATATAATACCTTACATAATAAAATTAATTAATAATTCACTACAATTATTAAGTGTATTATTAAAATTTATTAATAATACACTTTATTAATAATACACTAAAATAATATTTAACAATAATATTAACATAACAAGGTTATTTTTAAATAATGAAATTATTTAAAGCTATACATGGAATTAAATCGATTATGTTTTTGCTAATAATGATCAATGGCGGTTGACATTTGGGACCGAACTGCCACCACTTTTCACTTTCTTTACCCCTTTTAAGGGGAAAAAAAAGAAGTTTGGCGCTGTACTTAAGCAGGAACAAAAATGAGTGGAAAAAAATGAGGAATTAATTAATGATTGAAAAGAATATTTAATAAATAAAATTATTTTAAAAAATCTCATTAAATGTTTCAAGGGAACTGGGAGCATTTTACCCTCAAAAAATTGATTTTTCAATTTTAGTCTAATAAAATAAGGAGCATTTCGCTGATTACAGAAACATAGAATTTGTATAGGTTTAGAAAGTCGAAAGTTTATAAATGATCTTTTAGCAATGAATCCAACAGGAACTTCTGTGAAGGAAAAATAGAGATTAGTTTTTTTGCGTTTTACTCGAAACACGTTTCTTTCGAATTCCAGTACGCACAGAACGCCTTCAATTCATTACAATCATATGGAATTTTATATAACAACATTTACAAATACAATGCATCGGTTAAATATATATTTATTTTTTCTTCGTAGTAGTATTAGTATTTAGAGGCTATATATCACCCAAAATGCCATAATTTTTTTTAGTTTTCAAGTTATATGATATTCAGTATTTTTTTAAAATTATTATTAGCATACTTAAATGAAAATAAGTTTTTTTTTCCTTGAGGGAATCGGTTTGTAGTTATGAGCTTGAAAACTCGCATCACAATACACATTCTATTTGCCATTAAAAAAAATAAATATAGTTTTTATATGTTATAAAAACTAATTAAATAATTAATAGTATTTTATAGTTAAAATAAATCATCCATCCTATATGTTCTAAATTTTACATGACGAATTAAATTTTATTGGCGAAAAAAGATCCTTCATTTACAACTAAAATTTCGGCAGTTTTCATCGTCGAGACGCCCCAGTTTCCTTCAGTAAGATAGCTTTTAACCAATTTTTGCTCATTAGTATTGAAAAATTTGATGGAGCGAATCTGTCAATGTTTTCGCAACTCAAAGTTCACATGCATGAACTGTAGGTTCGGTGGCCACAATTCAAAGGGCTTTTCGAACCACTCGTTTCCTCTTCTGATCTTTTAAACCCAGTTATTTTCATAACAACTGGTTTTGATTTTAATCAAATTTCTATGTGGGCAATTTTATATAGCAAATTTGTCAAAATGGAATCACTCAACATTAGATTACAGATCACTTTTAAATGATTTTCAATCTAATGCGTATGAAAAAAAATAACGTAAAATTTAAAAAAAAATCATACCAAATAATAAAAAAAAGACAAAACATTTAAACATAATTTAAATAGATTTAATTATGTGATTTAATATAAAATATTAAATTATATAATATTAAATTATAATTATTATGATATGATAAATTATAATTATATTAAATTATAATTATAAAATATTAAATTATAATTATAAAATATTAAATTCAATATTAATATTATGATATAATAATAAGTATTAAATTATTTAATATTATGATATAATATTAAATTCAAATTATAAAGCCCAGTCATAATCTTATAAATGTTAATTAATGAAACATGTTGTCAGAATAATATACAAAATTTTGTCAATATTTGAATTTAATAGCCATAAGTACTGCTTTTGTAGATTCAATGAAAATACAAAATTAAATTGCATCGAAAATTACAGGAAAAAAATCTCGAGGCCTGGGGACCTTCCAGAATTGCGTTGTGCCGTTGCAGTACGTTGCTCTTTACTGTTACGACTACTTTATTTTGATTATTTAATATACAGACTAGACAAATATAGAGAAAAATTAGATAATATATAGAGAAATAAATTTAGATATCTTCGTACGGCATACTTTCATAAGCGCAAAGATATACTCAATAAATAAACGAGAGTTCGAAGGAGAAATTTCTTAAGGATCATATCAATTAAAAATATTAAAATATAAATAGCCTTTTTCGCTGTCTGCGGTTGTATAAATTCGATTTTGAAAGTATGAAGTTGGGATGTGATGATTTAGATAATTATTCGTCCATTTGGGGTCCATTAAGCCGGATACCAAAGAGTGATGTAAAATTTATTATAAAAACGGACTAAATAAAGCACTTATCTTGATTTTGCTCTGGAAAATGATATGACTGTAAATTTGGAAAAGATCGCTGCCATTTGACTCTAAGCAAATCTTTTAATTGACACTTCAAGGCATGGCGCCAATTTCATGCATAAAAATACTGCACTAGTTTCTTTTAAAAAAATTTAGCCTCCTGGGAGAAACTTTAAACAGCAAACCAAATTTTCAGTCACGAAATAATATCAGTTATCTTTTCAAAGACTCCAAATCAAAATAAAATCTCTATTGTTGATTTGCTTTTGATTTGGCGACATTTTTGACAACTTGACACACTTTTTGGAGATTTGGCGACTCAATCTGGAATATTTGCTTAGGAAATATGAGATCTCGAGATTTGTAAAAGCGTGGCTCTGGATACATCTAGAGATTTCCAGAAACTTTTCGTACAATAAAATAGTTATTATAAGAGCTATTGCGATAGAATTTTGAATTATGCAAACGTACTTCTTCTGCCATTTGGATTTGAAATTTTTTTTACTGCAAATTAAATTTCTTTAATCCAAGCAGCAATGCTATTTTAAAACGTTCACATATAGAGATGTGATGTGCTTGTCTTAAATAGTATAAAATCTTTATTTTATCTCTAAGACCTCTTACTTTTACCTCTATTTTAGACTCGAACTACCGATCAAGTCTAAAGAAATTTACAAAATCAAACACTAAGAAACATCTGTGATGTTGTTAATGAACATTTATTGACATTATATTATTACCGATGAAAAACAAATCCATTTAAGCCATCATGCAAGAGAAATCGGCGTGACAAGTTGATAAGAACTAGAAATGAGAAATTTAAATATTCAGTGCAATTATATTAAGATAATTAAATATTTTAGACTAGATAATGCCGTAACAGACAAGATCCAGGAAATTCATTAAATCCCTTAGATTCATTTCATATAGAAATAACTTTAAATATTGTTCAGAAGGCCTCCGATAGATTAAGATATTGTGTTTTGGAGACAACAAGCGCGCACTTTTCGTCTCTTTACGGTTTCTCGATTTCAAGGGCATTCATTTATCTTTAGCCCTGTTACACACCCTTGTGCCCAGAAAAGAGGCGATTCCCAGTGGGTTGATTAACTGCGACTTCAGAAAATATGACGAGTCTCTTCTCCTTTTAAGGTTGTGCAGGAAAATTCAGAGGAGCCTCCAAAAAGAAAGCGGAGGATATCCGAATTGCCCAATATCGCCGCTTTCATTTAAATAAATAAGTTTGATTAAGTAATTTCTCTCAGTTTCCCAATTTGCAATCCAAGACAATGATTCTAAATAATTCCTTATATTTGGGAGAAATCTTCCTATTTCAAGAATTTTTGCAGTAAAAGGCAAAGTTTTTTGCTTATAAAGAGAAAACTTGTAACATTTCAGTGGATCTCTGGACACCGCGATGAACGGGTCGATTTTTCAGCTCGAAGGGGCTAAAGATTGATTTAATCTAGAGGTCTTGTTATAGATAATTACTGTCTAAAGATATACATGAAACAAATCGAGAGTAAAAATTATAAAACATAAATGCAGAAAAAATTTTACTCAAAGTGATGAAACATTACAGTTCTCATAATTGTTACACGCTCAATCACACATCAATAAACTGTGACCAATAGTTCGCCTCTTAAAAGAGTCATTGCTAAATGGCAGAGCATCTCCATCGTTTCAGTGTATATGAACAACTTTTCCATCCGCTTTGTAATATGTAAGATCCGTAATTAAAGCTTAATTTTATTGCTGTTTGTCGCAACATGGCGAAAATATAAGAGCGAACAAGATGACTTTTCAGATAACGAAGGTCGATCATTTTTTATCTCCTTTCTACGTATAAACTGTGCATAACTATTGGAAGTAAAAAAAATATTAAAATACTTTATTTGAATTGTTTTGGAAGAAAATAGTCTGAAATATGCTTTATTCTCGGCAATCTGATTTATTGGAAACAAAAACGCAAATGAGGAAGTTAAAAAGAATTATTCCACAAAATAACCACAACGTACTCAACATTCAAGAATATTGCACATATACATATATATTCTTGTGCATACAGATGCACAAGAATAATAGATACTTCTTAATAAACCAAACCCATGACATACTTACTTCTTGCATATCCCTTATGTGTGTTAAGAATAAAATTTACACCGTATTTAAAAGAAAAAAAAAAAAACCTTAATTAAAACTTTATTTTTGAACTTAATTTCTTCTAAGTAAATAAAAAAATCAACAACATATATCTGAAATATCTACATGAAATTCGAAGTAATTTTTACATATGTAAATGCATTACTGTTTTAAGCACAAAACAAATATAATGCCTCTGTTTGTTGGCAGCACAGGATGGAATCCCTGAAAAAGATTTTAAAACCTCCGCGACATGCCTAATTCATTTCTAAATTACAGTTTATTCATGTGATGTGAAATACCATTTTAATATTAATCTTGATTTCGATTTTCACTGAGATGAAATTTTGAATATTGTTTTGGTTTAAAAAGAGATCTCTTAAATTTTTAAACTTGTTCATATAAAGTATATTTCTTTATTATCGCAAACATATTAAAAGAGAATTTTACATTGCAATTTCGGTAGATGGTATTACAAAACATGAAGCGGTTAATTCTAGAAATATGCAATTCAGTACTTTACCGTTTCCGAGGGCAGTATAAAAATCGCCTAACTGTTGGCGATTTTTTACGATTCTTTTTCTGTTGTTCTTGGTGATTTGGCAAAAATTATTTAACTGTCGCCAACGGCCCTTGGAATGTAATGGCACTTTTCCGTTTCCGAGGTTCGTAATAATATCGTCAAACTGTTGGCGATCTTTTTGTACGATTTTTTTTGGCGATTTGGCGAAATTAATTTAATTGCCGTTAACGGGCCTCGAAATATAATAGTACTCTTCTGTTTCCGAGGGCAGTAAAAAAATCGTCACACTGTTGGCGATTTCTTTACGATTTTTTTTTGTTGACGATTTGGCGTGAATAATATAACTGTTGCCAACGGCCCTCGGAAACGGAAATGTAAATGCAATTCAATTATCCAGCGAGATATCTTATTCCGAATTGCCGAAATCCGACTAAGACCGATAAGCAAGAATTCATCGTCATTTTTTTTTTCCTGCTAAAATGAGAAAGCAATTACACAAGTGTTTAGGAGGGAAAAGAAACTATTATTAGCATCGTATCATCGAGAGTTATTGCTCTAGGCCTACTTATCTCTGGAATGCTATTTACTGATAACCATGAGGTCAACTGCCTAAATATTTCGAAATGTATTTTCTTCCTCAATGCTTGTTTCCTTTCTAAAATGATTTCAACAATAAGCTATTATAACTGAATAATACAAATGTAACTCTTATGTAGTAACATAATTGATAATTTAAACGGAAATGCTGTAAATAAGCGAAATGAAACCTAAGAATGAATACTATTGATAAACATACTGAAGATTTGATAAACATGCTATATTTGCTCTTATGCAAAATACTTTTTAAATTGAATTTTAAAAGTATCCGATACTAAATACAGAATTTCCAATGAAGTAATATCTTGTATTTATTCATATTTTTAATGAATTTCCCATTATTTTTGATACACATTGATATGGAATTATATATTTGGAATTTCTAAATGTTCTGTGTCCTGTTCTTTTATTCTTTATAACAGCATAAGGTTGTTCCTAAGCAGAGAACAGAGTGAATAGTTACTTCGAATGAACACACATTCGTCCGTTAAAAAATAAGTTAACAGCCGAAAACAGTTAATGAACAAATAATGCACGCCATTTTCGAGGAGAACGTAATTTAAATTCCATCATAACGAGAAAAAAATGAGATAATTAAGGGAATTATTTTTCAATTTCCTACGATATTTTCAATGCAGACGGGGATCAAAAAGGAACTCAATACTATGACTGGACATGGAATCATGCGTCACACACTGCAGTTCCACCAATTCAAGACTTCCGTAAAATAAGGGGAAAACCCTCCACAGATAAGTTTCATCGAATATAAGCAAGAAAAAGTTACTGTATGTTGTACCGATTATTTTCTCAGGCAAGTTAATATCTCGCTTAATGTAAATATCACACAGCGGCAACAGAAATTGGAGAGGATCGTCCATTTAATTTTGGAATCCGATGATCCTGTGCTTGAAGGAAAAAATATAGGACCTAGTAGCATAGCGTTACGTAACTTGTAGTTAGATGATATGTCTCGTCATGTATTTGCAGCATATTGAGAATGGATTCCATTAGAGATACTTGCTCCTTTCACATGAATTATAGATACTTTTCGGATTGAGCTAAAATGATCTTTTTGCAATGAAACTGCAGCAGGATAAGAGCGTAACGCCTTTACCTTTCTTCCTGGCGGTCCTGCCGGCCCAGGTGGTCCAGGAGGCCCGGGTGGACCTTCGATGAACCCGGTTGGAAATGCGTTTCCGTCCAGTGTCGTTGTCAGCCCCCTTTCTCCTTTTTCGCCCTTTTCACCCTAGAAGGGAAAAACTGAAATCAAGATTTCAATTTTTCAAATTTTTAAAAAAGTTTTTTAAACCGATCCCTTTTAATGGATCTGCAATGATAAAATATCCTCTATTTGGTTGCATCCTTGGAAAAAAATGGATCATAAAAATGAATTCTAGGTTATTTCAGAAATAATTTGTGTAGTTATTCAAGATTTTTCCAATCTCGTGAATTTTTTGTACAACAAAAAAATGTATTTTTTTATTATTAACATAAATAATTGTAAATATTGTTAATTCAATTCCTACTATTAGCTCACACTCTCTCTCTATATATATCTTGTTCAAAAATACTTTTTATTCATCCACTCAAGTTCAAATGCATTTTTTAAACTTGTAGTGGATAACACTTGATGTAAATACAGTTTTTTAAATATTAATTAATTAATTAAATCTGTCCAGAAATTTCTATTTGGTTGTCAAAGTCGCCAAATCCGTCGCCATGTCGCCAAGCTCTATTTAGCCACTTAATATTGTAATTCTGTCATATGTACATACATATTTATATTAATTGTAATTATTTCATAAAAAATTAACTAAAATAAAATTTTTTTATTGACCTAAGTAGGCTTTATTTATATAATTTCATTTAAATCTTTTACACATAACATTATGATATAGTCAAAAGCTATACTGAAGCATCAAATTGTCTCAAACATTAACCTTCCAGCTGCGTATCCCGCCGGTTGGCAATCAGTTCCTTTTCTAATGCATCCCACATTTTTCGCAGTTTAGAGTATTTATTTTTACGATTATAGATTTTTATTATATCATATGATTATCGTGTAACATATAGTATCAGTTCACTTTGCTTTAAAAATATTTGAACTTATTTGCAAACATCGCATCTAAATAGTGATTTTTAAAAATTATTCAGTTAGAGGATAATTTTAATAGCCTTATACCTTTTCTATTTATTGCGTGAGCAGACTTTTTTTAATAAAGTCATCTTAATCTTATTGAAAAATTAATTGGCGAAATAATCTATCTTTCTAATTCTATTCTAATTATCTTTTGAATTAATGGCATTTCACTTTCTTATTCCTCATGTACTATGCCCATATCATTAGTAGAATTTCTCTTCTTTAGATTTCAATGAGCAATCGAAAATATGATGAAAACATGAAAAAGGTTTAAATTAAAAAAAAAAAGTATTTTTGAAAATTTCGCTAATAAAATATTTAAAAAAGACCGGGCTAAATTTCACCCATACACACAGGCAAACACACACACACACACTGTTTTCCTTTATTATTAATTGAAAACTTTAATAAACAATTCAAATCACAGACGATATTTTAAATGATCATGATAGGAAACTCACTTTGACAAATATTCGAACTGCCAACGAATTCGAATTAAAAACTTTGAAATAGTCAGCTCCCACTGTATTTTTGTAGTTAAATAGAAAATGTCATTAAAAAAATCAATAATCTGTGCCTTTTCAGAATCAGATCTTTCTCTTACACAAATAATGGAGCAACCTTGGAGGAAAATTGAATCACATAACTTGAAAGCTGACATTCCTCTGAACAAAGAGCTTCACGAAATGTTTTAAGACATTTCTAACGAAAGGAGTCTGCAGACTCAAATTTGCTCTGACAACTCAGCTTGAAATGAAATGGTTAGAAATTGAACTTTCCGCTCGAATTGAAATGATCTAAGCAGACTTCAGGTATTGATCGGTCCAAGAAAGGTTTGTTTAGGAGAGAATTTTAGAAAAACTGGAGATCGTAATTATTTTAGACTTAGTCAACAAAACAAATTTCAATGCACGTCTCATTATTTTTTTTTGGATCGCGCTTTGTTTTGGATTTGCCAGATTGAGTATTTATAACATTCAATATAAGATGGAATATTTTTATGTTTTGCAAGAACAGGAAATTCTTTTTTTTTTTTAAATTTGAATATTGTTTTGGACTTAAAAATTCTGTTACTATGGCCGTTTGAATTAGGTGACCTAATTATAATTTCACAAAAAAAAGGACGTGGCCTCTCGTTCATTTGAAAATTGATAATTAAGAATTATTATAAAAAGTAAACTCAATTTGTAACTGATCTTTCTTAATGAGTGTTATTATCAATATTTTTACAAATAATTTTAATATTTTCTCGAGAAAGAAATGAAATAACTTTATTACATGGAAAATATTTCATTTTTATTGATCGTATAGAAAAATGTAGTAATTTTAGGTAATCGTATTATTTGAAATAATTTTCTTTGACTTAAAATATTTCGTCACTGATTAGTTTTGGTATTTGTCTAAACCTAATGGAGTTTGTTAAACATATCCAACTGGCCAGGTCTAAAAAAAAAATGCCACTTCAATGATGCGTATTCTTTAGTGGAGACTCTGTCATGAAAAATTGCTGAGTGCAAAAATCTTTTGAAGACCTACCGCAAATAAACAATTTACTAAAGAACACGTTCCAGTTATCGCGACTCACATCTTTTTGTCTATCGTTAGAAGCAGTAAAATATGTTGAATATGCAAGATACAAGCAGATATTTATATTTCGCTTTTTGTAGCTTTCGTTTTCTTAATAATAAATTTCTTCCCTGATGATGTTCTTTACTTTAGGAAAAAAGTGAATATAGATTAAGACCGCAAAATGAGTTTACATAGACACTACCAGGCTAATGTTTATGGATTCAAATATGTAACAAAGTAAAAAAATAAGAATTACTAAGGAAAAAAATTATTTATATTCTTATTCCAAGTTATCAGAAAATGTTTACATAAAGATTTATAGACGATATGCCAATTCGCATTTCAATATAGATGGACCTACCTCTTTTTTTCATCACGTTTCTTCGGGATTATTTAGATTTCTGCAAATTTTCATATTCTACTATTTTATTCCGTTACTAAATTTCATTGGAGCAACGCTGGCAAGACGGCCAAATACACAAAAATACGTAGATAATAATTTTGCTCCTTTAGGGGCGTTTTACAAGTCCGTATACTGCACAGCAAAATATATTAGCCAATGTGGGAGAGTGAATTTAGCAAGAAGTGATTCCAAATTCAGCCATTTGTCAAAGGTTTTAGAAACTCACTTTTAATAAGCAAGTATGATGCGTTCGTGTAAATGATGCATATTTGAAACAAATATACACTTAGTATTCTTATTCAACACCCATTTTTAACAGATGCTATTGCACTTTAACTATTCAACATATTCTATGTGAAAGCACGAATTTTAAATTTTATTGACAAGCCAGCTTTGGTGCAATTGATGCCAATACACAAGACATTTCCGGAGATCACTCCCATGTAAATTCGTTTACTTTTTTTTAAAAAAAATATATTAGTTGTTAGGCATTATTTAATCTGCGAGTGTTTCTCCCCTCGAAAATTTAAAACATTTTATTTCGGTATGATTCAAAATTAAGGAATGTTTGGCCCAGTATGACAAGAGGCCCCCTGTGCCATAAAATTCAGCAAACCTCATACATTTACTATTTGCTTTCGTAGATCAGCTATTCACCCAAAATCTTTATATTTAAAAGAATTAGCAAAATCAAAAAGTCAGTACCACTCTATCGATTTCGGCAGTTTTTATTCCATATGAAAGCTCGTGACCTTACATACGGTCGCCTGTCTCCTCTACCCCTGTTTTATAGGGATTCACAAAATAAAAAACGGAGCTTCCACCCTCAACAATGAATAAATTTCACCCATTTTCATTCCATTTAATTCGCTACTTAGCAAATATAACTAATCAATCAGATGCTCTATCATTATTATGCCCTCATAATTTGAAATAGTATCTTTTTTTATTTTTGACATATTACATTTCATCAAAATTGGTCGGCATGACTATTAATATGATTGCCGGAGAATAACATTAATGATTAATTTAGTCATGTAACTCATCTTTCATGAACTATATCTTATCACAAAAAATACAATTCTTTGACTTATAATATGCAAAAGTATAATTATTGCATATTACGAGTCAAACATATGTTTTGAAAATTATGCCCTCACAATAACGATAGAGCATATTGATTATTTAGCTGCATTTTAAAATGGCGCGAGTTATCAAACGAAAATCTGTCTTCTTATTGAATTTGAAGGCTCTCAACATTTTATTTCGCAGTTTCTATCAAAACGAAGATGTAGCTAATAGATAACCGTTGATGAT
The DNA here is from genome assembly GCA_026543865.1 of Argiope aurantia. NCBI lineage: Eukaryota > Metazoa > Arthropoda > Arachnida > Araneae > Araneidae > Argiope > Argiope aurantia. Next base: position 179,204 of record JAPMOR010053584.1, on the reverse strand, counting down.
ATATCTAGGACTCATAGGATATAAAAAAATAAGTGTAGGGTTTCTGGTTGTGGAACTAGTCGTTGGCTTTCCTCTTATTAAATACATATTAAAATAATGTTTTTTCGATTCCTCTTGAAAAAAGGTTAAGACTAATTGTAATAATATTATTTATTACTACTAATATTACAATAATGTACCGATCGAAATAATATAACTAAACAAAAGTATTATTCTAAATTTTACTTGCACAATATAGATGGATTTTTGGTATTATGTCTATTTTAATCACTGAAGTCTGAAACGTGGAGATTCGTCAAATTCGCGCAAAATTTCTTCTATAATTCATATATAAGAAAATAAAAAGATACTTTTTAACTTCGTGGACTTGTTAATTTGGTGCAAGTTATAATAGAACATCAGCAACGCAAAACAGAGATATTGAATTTTCATCGATTGAAAAATCAGTTTAAGTTCAGCAGTTCTCTAAGTTTTCACACACTTTTCTTTAAATTGGCTCGTTTCCTATATGTAAAGGTAGAAATCTAAGATAGATTTTCCTTCATTTCCTGATTAATAAAGTTTTGAAATAATAAAAATTAATACAGTTTTGATTTATGAAATTTTTTAATTAGTTGATTTTCCTTACCTTTCGTTTTGTTTTTCGATAAATTAAATTATTTTAACACTAGCAGAGCTCATTTATCAGCCAATTGATTCATTCAATTAAATTTTGATTTCATACAAGTGGTGACACTTAGTAGCGAATTTGAAAAAAAAAATCGATAAAGGTTCTACGAAATTTGTAATAATGAATTATAAATAAATAACTTATGAGTAGAAAATAATTGTTATGAAAACTTCTTGCTTTTATTTAGTATTATTTATATTGGAATTAAAAGTCGAAACTATTTTTATAAAAATTTGCATTCCAACTGCATGAAAAAAATTGTTTTTTATAAAATACGAAAATAACAATGCGTATATTCTAGTAATACAATACCAAATTAATTTATTTGCATTTCATAAGCAAAGAAATTTTTTTTAAAGAGAATTGATTCTCTAAACCAAAAGTTTAGCTCAAAATTCATTACAAAGCATTAAAGATTTTATAAATAAAAATAAACACAGAAAAACAAATTAAAAATGAATTTCATAAAAAAGATAAATGAAAAAAGTATCGCACAACCCAAAACAAACAAAATTAAAAATCAAGCTCCGAAAAAAAAATCATAAAAAACAAATACGAATATAATTATTTTAGAAGCACAAAGACAGTTATAGAAACAACTGAAAGCAAAATGAATGGGAAAAGTAAATTGCAGAAGGAAAACCAAAACGAAAAGTAAGAAACAGTAAAAGGATTAAGAAGCACTTACAGGTGGACCTGGTTTGCCGTCCGTTCCATTCTTTCCAACATTTCCCTGAAACACCAAAATTCAATGAAGATACAGTACCGAATGCTTTGACTCATCGAAATCCAAATGAAATGAAAAAAAAAAAAAGGAGTAGAGAGTCAAGAAGATATTTAATCAAACAACGGAAATCGTAAAAGAAAAAACTATAAAGAATAGCTCATTCTTTGAAATCTTTTAACAACGCACTTAGAGTTAAAAATGAACAAAAGACTGGTACATCTGAGAAGAAGTATTAAACAAATAAACAAGAAAACTATAACGCTAAGGAGTATATGTAAAATAAAGACATGTAAAGGACATGGATTTTATAATAATAAGGAGATTGAATCTCTTATACTTAGATAAATACATAAAATTGTTAGCAACAAATTTTTGCTATGTTTTTGTTAAAAACTGTATTTTAATACACAGAGATTATGTAGCAATATTCACAGATTTGTAAAAGTTTATATATATATATATAATTTTAATTCAATAAAAATTTTAAAGAAAAATACATTAGCGAAATAGCTAATGTATTTTTATAAATTAAAGCAGAAGTTTTGGTTGATGTTTATTTACAGCTAGCAAATTCTGGCATGATATTTTCAACCATAAAAAGAGTTCTTTTCATTTTTAAAAAGTGTTTTAAATTGTATCTAAGTTGCATCTGAAGGAATGAAAGACATAAAGAAAAAAAAATACATAAAACATCCTACAGTTTTATAGTCTAAATATTCTGCATTTCTGTATTTTTAAAATTTAACTATTCATTTTTAAATCTAATTTGATTTTAAACTTAAATTTCAGTAATAATAGGATGTGCTCATTTATATAGAAAGATTTCAAATTTATCTGAAAGATCATTGCTGCAAGATGAATCACTGTTTCCAGGAATAATTTGATTTTAAAGCCATCAATAATGACAAATTTTCGTTGCATGAGTAGGCAATGAGAATAACAGCAAAGTATCCTTCCCCCTTCTCCCAATGGAAGTCTCAATTTGTCCAGCCAAGTGCACATATTACGGCTCATCATAAAGAATTGACTCTAAAGTTCAGTTTCTCTGTCTTGCTAAAGCCTGATGTAAAAATCTGACTTCTTCTGAGAAGAATTTTCAGTGAAACCAGTCGAAATCAGTTTTTTTCTTTAAGAATATCCAGTAATTATCTTAAGAATATCTTCACTTTTTTAAATTTGTGTCAGTTTTTCTTGAGGAGCCAGAAGAAAAGGGGAACTGAAGCACAATGGGTCAAAGAAAGTTTCAATTAAAGATGAGCCAAGGAAACTCTAAACATTCTATGACATTTGGAATCATATTTTTAAAATCTGCAATTACAATGAATATGCATGGCGGTGCTTTATGAAGCGTTCCCATATGAAAACAGAATTGTAGCGTTATTCTACGTGATATGAAGGACAATGTGTAATACTGAGTGTAATAATTTTTTTTTTCATTGAAAATTGCTAATGGAACTTACGTTTACAGTCGTATAAAATTTTTCGGTGGCGCCTTTTACTCTAATAGTCAGTCCTTCCTTTTGAAAACATGAGATCACAGAAGCAAATTCGTTTTGAAGTCCTCTTCCCCAATCCAATTCAATTCGTCATCGGCTTAGCACAATATGATGACATTATTTTTAAAGTCCTTGTTTTGAGATCCAAGCCCTCCTTCCCAATCCAAAATGATAAATTCGTCGTCGTCTTAGCACCATATGTTGAAGCTATATTCAAGGTCATTCTCCTGAGATACGAAGCGATCACCTATAGCGCCTGTGTGAAAAATCGGCACTGCTAATAACTATTATTGACTTGGTGACATTATTGACTTGCTACAGCAGACATGCTGTGCTTACATTTCTATTATTTTAAAATCAGCCTATCGTTCAAAAACTGCGCTATAAAACACACCATCGCTAATCATTTCACACCAGATTTCTCCTTATTTTCATAGACATCAACAAAAGAAATTTGTCATGCCATGCCGTTATCGAAAAAAAGAAAAAAAAAGAGTTATAATTATTCCATTAGGGGTGCCATATAATTTTCAATATAAAAATAACTTCGTTCAAATTATTGTAGCAGTTGCATACTTTATCTTCTCTTTTGGATAATAGATGGCGATGCCTGATTAGGTATGCATCCCATAGTGCATTGCCACTGTAATTATAATGAGATGAAATGCTGCTCTGGTAATGTGCGCTCCCGTGATTGTCTTGTCTTCTCTTTGTGTATTCTGTGAAATGTGATCATTAAAGAAATGTTCCCGAAAACATACGTCCTGTTGCTTCCACCTCACGGATTATAATGTTCTTCATTCCACCACATTATAACATTTACTATGGTTTCCAATTTTTTTCCATTACAAAATTCTGGTGGCATAGCTTCCATTAATAAATAGTCTGTAAAAAATTCCTATTTAGATATCAATTGGCGAAAATATTAATAGAATTAAGCCATTTTATATTTATGATTCATTATCCATTGTCTGGTTGGTTGAAAAAGATTCATCTAATCCACAGCTGAAGATTGTATGCAAACGCCATTTTGATCTGACCTGATCACTAATTTCTTAACTCTGTGGATTAAAGACTGAAGCCAACATTGTATTGCAAACCTTTGAGCAGAACTGAAAAATATCTATCACAATTTATACACGTTGTAGATATAAGCGTATGAATTTATCTCTACGATTTAGGATCCAAAGTAGGATTAATCCTAGTGGAATGATGATCATTTATTCATAAGTTTTGATTGGAGCAAAGTGATCCATTTTTCTGAGTCGGAATATTCAGTAATGTCTATATTGCCGAGATTTATCCATTGCCAAACTTTTCCGTTACTTCTCCGTTTTTAACGCAGAATATTGATATATATAATGGTGTAAGTTACACTAATGGCATTTTTTAATTTTTAATACATTTCCTCATTTAGGCTGGAAGGAGTGAATCACATTATGGTGGCATATTGCTACATATCTATATAATATCAGGCCAATATAATTGCAACATATTTTCTGAAACATAGTTATAATTTGGAGTCGAAATAACTTATTAAACATTTGCACATGCTCGTACATGATAAGTTTAAGTCGCAAGTGGATGGCAGGAGCTTTTAACCCAAAATGCAAATGCCAAATGCAGTTGAATTTTTATTTCATCATTATGTTATTTATAAGCAGATGATCATTGAATCTATTATCTATTTAAAAGTTGTAAAAATCTTCGGTTTTATTTTTATAGATCAGCACTTCAGACAGCCAAAAGGAATCTCTAGATTTAAAAGAACAACAACAACCAAAGCTTCTGCTCACTGACATTATCCTTTTTCTCTTTTTTATGCACATTAAAACCCGCAAATGATTAAATAAAAGTCTCCGTATTTATAAAACACATAAACAAACACAAGGAGATGTAAATTGCAGAACAAAATCAAAAGATAAATATAATTAAATCAAGCCTAGAATGAAAAACAACCCAACTTCAAATCTATTCTAAACAGTTCACGTAAAAAAAAAGAATAAAATCAAATCACATTATAAAACACATCCACATACACCAGAAAATACAAGGAATAAAAACGATTACAAAAGTGAAACTTAAGATCAACGACAAAAATAGACAATGAAAAATAAAAAAGGGACAAACATTGATATATGAACTAAAATTGCATTCCCAAATAAACAACGAACGGACGAAAATCCTTACAAAATCAAGACAGACGGACAGAACATTAGGGATGTTCACAAATGACATAAAATGAGACGGGAAAAAAAGGAGGGGGAGGGATACACGAAGCATGAAACGAAGACAAATGAAGAAAGAAACCCATCTCACTTTAGCGCCCCTCAGACCTGGCTGGCCGGGGAGTCCCGGGGGACCCTGGTCTCCGTGCCGCCCAGGAAGACCAGGAGACCCCATGAAGCCTCGGTCGCCTTTATCACCCTGCAAGCAGAAAGTAATAAGCGAAAATAGAAGGAAGCATCACACTTCAGAGAAAAGGAGAAACTAGCTCCTATTACGAGTCAAGACGAGTATTCTGATGTATAACTTGTGGGGTCACTGAATATAGCGTCATAGTCTAATTATATGAAGAATGTTAATTAAGAATCCGACAGTTAGTATTCCAAATTACGATGCATACGACGATTGCACACCATGGAAGCTGACATTACTGGGCCAACTTTTCTTAAATCAAAAATGCCACCGGTGAAGTTCATGCTAACGTGTTGAATGGCGGTATCATCCCATTCTTGTATGGCATAAACAGGATAAGCGATTATTGGTTTATGCACTATGGTGCTAGATCTCGCCGCCCTCAGCAAAATTTCAGTCTCTTAGTGGGACATTTTCACGATAGACTGATCAGGTTGGATTCCATTACGAAAACAGGCAATGGTATAGACTGACCATCTTAATCCATTCGATTTTTTTTATGGGAAAGTCTGAAAGACACAGCGTATCTCACACAACCCTCAACACTATACGACTTGAGAGCAGCAATCGAAATCGAGGGCAAGGAAATTGGAAGAAAGTTTTTGAAGAAAGCAGTTGCGAACTTCGATTCCAGACTTCGCCATGTTTTTTGTTCAAACGGCTGACATTTCGAAAATCTGTTTTATTGAAAGTTCTCAATAAACATCGATTTTTACTTGTTTTTTTTTTTTCCTTTTCTCATTTCTTGAAGTTTCACACCTCAATTAGACTATGACGCTATATTCAAGGATCTCACACGTTATACATCAAAACACTCGTCTTGATGTGTTTATGTGTTCTATCCAAATATGTAAATATTAGACCCTGCATACCTTGTGGAACACATTATATATTCCTAATTTAACTTTTAGATTAACTCTATACCTCTAATAACTTTTAAATTAACTCTATACTTCTAATAATTTTTTAATTAACTCTATATTTAAATTTCCTCTGCGTATTTTGCAGAAAACCAGTTAAAAGTGGAGTTAAGAAGCTGTGTAAGAAATTATTATATACAATTATAGTTTTATCTAAAAAAATTATCGACTCGAAAAAAATATTTTTGTAAAAAATCTGAGTGAGAAGAAAGGAATTCATATCTTTACAGTCAAAAATTTATTGACTGAAGATAAATTGTACATTCATTTTTCAGTGGTTACAATGTCACTTACGGAAATGGTTACAATGTCACTTGGTATGGTTACAATGTTACTTAAGTATTAATTATATATAGAAATATATCAGATGTGCCAAATGGAAAGGAAACTTAAGCTGTAGCGGCGTTGTATCAAATTTCAGTGAGTTAATATGTTAATCGATAGGTAGCGAGGAGATAATCCCAGTTGCACATGCGCAGTTAATGACTTCATATCAATATTCTTATTTCTGGAGAGTTGCTTTCGTTATTCGTTACATGATGCGTTTCTCCAGATCAGCACAAAGAGCGCAGAAGGGTAGCATGCTTCACAAATTTATCTAAAGATGGAAGTGGTACACAGAGAACAATGTCTGGTACAGTGTACCATATTCCGGTAGTTCAACATTATGAGGCGAAAGCGTAAACATCAAGGTTTTACCATGCCTTAGGCAGCCGAATGTTGTGTCTGGATTGTGGATTTTTCTTTAGGTTAGTTATATTAATGTTATAAAGCAACATTAGAGCTATTTTGGGACGGGCCTTGTAATTTTGAACCAAGGTCAGATGAAGAGGACGACAAATGAGCTGGCCCTCCCACATCATTGGGAGGACGTTTGGCCCCTGACGGATTTAGCGTGCCCGCTTATATGACAATTCTTCGGTGGAAGCGGGTCTCGAAAATGAAACCCATCGGTTTCGAAGCGGAGACCTTGCAACCAAGCCACCGAGGCCCATTTGGTTTGTGGAGGAGTTCATACGGCAGAATCATTGGATCACAACACCAGAAATCGCCGTTGAACTATCTATAATCAAAAGAACTGTGCATCACATTATCTAAAAAAGGCTTGTTATTGCAAAGTTTGTATAGTTTAGTTACAGAATTTATGACAATGTTAGTTAGTTTTGTGTACAGTGGGTGTCCAAATATTTGAATTCATCAGAAATACATTTTTAGCCCTATTTCTAAAGCCATCCGTCTCCTTCTTACGTACTACGGTCAGAGTTTCAATGTCAGTGTTGATTATTTATAGATGTGCTATTTTGCTTAAACTGTCGTTATAATATTATTAATAAAATTTCTTTACATATAATTGAAATTGCCTTTTCCTTTGGGCACACCTTACACTCATTTTCTGTAGGTTTCATGTTATACATTTTATGTATAAACCTCTTTTATAGCATTTGAATTGTTTTTACAAATAAAAGAAATACTCTGCATCATTAAAGCGAAGGGAGGAAGAAGAGAAATATAAAAAAATGCATTATAATTTTTACTTGATACTGATTTTTACCTTTGGTCCAGGAAGTCCATCTTTTCCCATAGGACCCTGCAAATAAATAGCAAAGAGACATGAGATAAGGAGAAACAGCGAAATGTTTAAATTCACAGGAAAAAAAATTCATTCACTTACAACTGGCCCGGGAGTGCCGGGAGCTCCGGGTTCTCCAGGAGGTCCCTAAAAATTGAAAATATTAAGATAAATACAAATATATTGTAAAATTAGGTTTAACTTAGTTGCATTAATGTCCCGCTTTAAAGCAACAGCAGAGCTATTTTGGGACGGAAATCGTAATTTTGAATCACGGCCAGACGACGAGGACGACACCTGAGCTGGCACCACCACTTCAAACTTCCACACCATACCAGTGGGAATATATTGTAAAGAATTAGGATAATATTTCATTAAATTCATGAAATTTTTTTTTAAAAAAATGACTTGTTAGGAACATTAAAGATTATTGAAAATTTTTATTTCATTTTGAAATTATGAAATGAGAATTTGAGATTTTTATCAAAATAAAATATATTGATTAGAATTGTTAAATAAAATATTCTGACATTTTTTCGTATTTCTGACATTGTATGTTCTATCATATAAAAAGGAATAAAGTAGTTTCAATTTTTAAATGATTAATGCTACATGTTCATTAAATTGGCATTAAAGTTAAGTGCTAAATTTATATAAAAGAATAAGTATATAAGCATTATCTTAAAGCTGCAAAAAGGACTTTCCCGATGGTGAAAAAAAAATTTGAGAGCAAAATTAAATCCATTATTTTTTACGGGTATGTACAATATCTTATTTATTATCGTTTTGAAATCGTCTCGTTGAAATATCTGAAATTTAATTAGGTTAAAATTATGGGAAAAAAATTGTTTGTGAGGCATTCCCATGAGAAAAAATTTAAAAAGAATAATGAACACCAATAATAATAACCTTTAACGTAAAACAATTCCTTAGGTCATGGAAAATGTCATTCAAGTGTCCCGTCCTTTATTCTTTTCACTATTAAATAAATTGCAATTTGGCGAGCAGGAGATTTATTCAAAGAGATGAATACTTACGGGTTCACCAGGTAGTCCGACTCTACCGTCGAAACCGGGTAATCCCGTCGGTCCAGGAGGTCCGGGTGGACCCGGCGGACCAGGACTTCCAGGCTCTCCCTACAGCAAATGGTTTGCGAAAAACAGAAAAATAAGCCCAAATCATCTCATGACATTACTTAAAATCAAAATAAAAACTATCTGAGCAAAATTAAAAAATTTAACAACTAATCTCCTACTGACATAAACAATCAAGTTACAGTCTTTCTTACAGAATTTTTTAAATAAGTGAATAATTAAATTATAAAATGGCTATCTCCAATTAAAATTTACATGAGAAGAAACTATAATGTATCAATTACTGCCTACCTATCAGGAGAATGTCCCTGTAATTAAGTCCGTCAACATCGGCACTAAATAAGAACTTTCGTGAGCAAAGATAAGTTTTTTATGTAATGTACTATATAATGATCAAAACAGAAATGACACTCCCAGAAAGTGTTACACTCTTTAAAATACAAAACTTCACAATGTCTTCTCAACAATCTACACCTAAAATTTTTCCAAATTTATTTAAAACTAGGAAACAACATAAATTAAAACATGAAGAATTAAGTTATGTATATTATGTGAAGACATGAGATTTCACCTAAAGGAATTCTACAATGATTCCCATCACAGAAAGATCTCAACGGAGGAATCTCATAATAATCATGAAAATGGTGAAAAGATTTAAAAAAAATATATTTGATGTGCTGTAACTAATTCCACTTCATCTAATTTAACTAGGCAAATACACGAGTCGAAAACTCATGGTAATGGAGAAGTGTGGCATTTTCTGTTGACCATAACGACCTTCAGAAGAATTCCAATCTAAGAAATGCTTATGTGAAACTAATTTGACTTAGATCCTGATATGGGCTGAGGATATGAAGTAATAGCCGATATTTCAATTTTGTTTGAGTGAAAAATTTCCAACATCCGAACAGAGATTGTAGTGAACAATTCGTTGCTAAAACAAGCATGAATCTAATGGGTTTTTTTAAATAATAATGTTTAAAATCACTGCCTGATGCCAGAATTTACAATCGTTGACTTCTGATTGTGGATGCGCGTCTTTGGCTTCCTTATGCGAAATCTGCTTTTATGCAGATTCTATGTTTGTGACAATTCTCCTGACAGGCAGGTTATTTGGGCTACAGATATATACAAGCATTACTCACTTTCAGTAGTAGTAAGTCACCTGGAGACACAGTAACACCTACACTAGCCAAACCCTAAACATAAAGAGGATACAAAACAACACGAACACAAGTGCAGTGCGTAAGTGGTAAAATAGCATGCAAAAATAAAAACAAATACATGCAAAACAAATAAACAAACAAAAACAAAAGGAAACGAGATGCCTTTCAAGAACAGTATTTGATACCGGAACAATTTATCGAAAATGTTAAATTTAATATAAAAGTTTCATTACCTAATTTATCTAATACTTAGAATCACCTAGATGTCTTTCTAGTATGCTATTTTTTCAGTAGTATCGCGATGATTTTAATTTTATAATAAGATGAATATTTTTTCAATATTATTCATTATATATTTAGTTTTAATTGCAAATGCTTACTGCATGTGTTATAAAATTATGCATTGAATTATAAAATTAGGGGTCAAATAGAAGTTAAACCAGGAGAAAATTGTACAGAAGAAATGTTACATTTTGATATTTACCTACTTAAGTACTAAAATAAAATTGTTTATGAAAGAAGACAGCATGTAAAAACAGGTTGTATGAATTCTTTTTAGATAAATCTTTAAATATAGGATATGACTTACAAAAAATATTTCATTTCAAGCGAAATGAAAGTAATTATATTTGCATGTGTTATCAAAAAATGAAATACTTGTAAATTTATAGGAGAAATTTTAATTTGGAACTTTTTAATCTTACTGGAATCACTACTGAATTATAGAATAACAGATGTTATTCCAAATTAAATGATTTTATAACTAATGAGAAATATTATCAAATATATTTATTTGCAGTGCTTTATTTTATTAATCTCAACACAGAGACATTTTCAATTAGCTAAATAAGTAAAAAAATATATCGAAAAATAACACTGCTTTCAAATTAATTATTCAAAATTTTAAAAAAAATTCATTTTTAAACATAATTTTATATATGATCAATCATTATTATTCGAAAGTAATTTTTCTCTAATGTTCAGGTGAAGTTAACATGGATCTCTTGAAAGGCACTTCGTGAGACGCAACTTTAAGGGGAAATGTGCAAATGAATGAAATAAAAGATGGGACTCATCCAACAAGAAGCACACGCCGAAAACAAAGGGAGCATTTTCCCGCGCCTCTGCACGGGAACATGAATTAGTTACGAATGGATTCATAATGTTATGACGTGGGTGGGAGAAGAACACTCCAAAAAAGGAAGAGCAGGAGAGGACGAGGTGAGGGGGGGGGGGTCGTCGGTGCAGGGGTGGTGCAAAAGATATTTAATGCTAATGATGGGGTTAGTCATCGTCGGGAGCAACTGACCTTAATGGCTATAACCTCAGCATAACCGATGGTTCCGCCATGCAGCCTTGTTATAGATCTCTTCCCTCCCTGCAAATGGCACGAGAGCATGGAATAATCAATAGACTGCCTTTAAAATCGGAAGGGTAAAAATAGACATAAATTGAGCACTTCATTTATTCGGTGTATTAGCCACCGGATTGGAAAATTACTCGCGGCGAAGGATGATTCATTCACCGAAAGAATGCCATGCCGATGCCGCTGGCACACGCAGTTCTTGGGAATTTTTGCACTTTGTCATACCTGCCAGTTGAACGCACCAGAATCCTTTCTCACAGACACGTGGATGGATAATTCAGTGCACAGATTCAAAAGTTATTAATTTATTGTACAACTGTAAAGCATGCGAAGATCAATTGTTCGCAGTGTGTTTGATTTAACGATTTAAAACTATCAGAAAATCCGTGACAGCCATGGCATTTCTTTGAAATGTGCGCCTAAGTTAAACGTAATTTAATTTAGTGCTTGTAAAACTATGATAAAAAAAATGTCGGAAATACTTCACTAGAAATTGTTTGCAAAATTTATCAATATTTTTAAACTAGTAAAAAGTATTTAACAACACTCAATATTTGATTTCATATCATCGTCTAAAAATAAATTTGTTTTAAAAAATAAAATAATAATTTTAACATTGCTTATCAACCAAAATGACGAATGTAAAGAGTAACGAATTTGCATCATATTTTGTTTTGGTAAGACACTTTCAGCTGCAAAAACATTTGAAATGCAGTATAAAAAAACTGATTTAACAAACACTGGTGTATTCGATGGATATATAATGTTTAAAGAAGATAAATATTTCCCTCACTGATGAATTATTCTGATCATAATCGAACCATTTAATAAATTCTGATCACCATTTTATTGAACCAATCATCAGCATCGAATTAGGATTAAACGATTGTCCGTTAAAATATAGAGACTATTAAACATGTTCTTACATCATAAACCTCCTGCCGAACAACTTTAAAAGATAATTTAGATTTGCAATGCTTTGAAGAAGTTTAGAAACATTTTATATAATACTTTCAAATAACAACTTGGCTCTCATGAAAATTCGCAATAGAAATAAAAAAGCAGCAGGTACAAAGGAGTTTATTTTTGTCTGAGCATTTTAATCTTCAGCATAAATAACAAAAAGTTACTTTACCAAGCAAATAAAATAAGTACATGATAATTATCACGAAAAAACATGATTTTTAGTTCCACATATCTTTAATCCAGCATCAACGAATAAAGGGAATCAAAATAAATTTTGAATTTTCTTGCATTAGGTATTCGGTTACCTGTTCTTCATCTCAATATCAAAATCTTTGATTTCACTATGTCCCTGGAGAGAAAATTTGATTAGGAAGGAAGAAGAAAAAGAAAATTGTTGAAATAAATTCTGTGCAATAATTGCATTTTTCAATCGATGAATATTTGGGAAATTATGCATTCGGTTCTTGCAAAATATATTGTTTGGAAGAATAGTTTTAGTACAATATATGACTAAATTTCTAATTTAACCGAGGATTTGTTTCTTATTTTAATTCCTTTGAAATTTGATAATTAAATTTAATAAGAAAAAAAAGATAGTTTTCAGCAGTTTGACAAAAAAAAAAATAGCGAAATTGTAAGTAATTCTATTTCATAAATACCATGAGAGACAGTATATCAAAATAATAATAAATACTATGTTTTATATTTAGGGTAACTTCTGAATTTGTATTTTCCCAGCTCATGGGAAATAAGAATTTTCTTTTCCAAATTTTCAAATGAGTACTTAGCCGAAACAAATATGAATATAGTAAACATTTTTTATTTACTTCAGTTAAGAAAAATGCAAACTAATTTTAATTTTACAAAATCGTTTTCTGAATGTTGATTACTTTGAAAGATTATAAGCTTCCTTCTGTTCATTGTTTTTTTTCTCATTTTCGGAAATTATTAAACTTAGGCATAATAATTAAATTAAATATAAGTGAAACATAAAATTTAATATAACGTCAATAATGTTTTTCACCATTAACGTAATTTTATTTAAAGAATAATTAATCTCTATTGAAAAAAAAATCAATCCACTGTTCTCAAAAGTATAGTTTATATAATAGTCTTTCTTGATAACAAATGAAAGGTTGAAAATGAATTAATTTTCAATAAGAATTGCAGCAATTGATGAAATTATAAAATGTATTCTTCTTAAAATACTATGCCACTTATGGAATCAACATCATTCTTCTGAACATTTCATTCAGCGGTGCATGCACAGATTTTAAAATAGTTTAAGTTTTAAAAATTACAAAAATTAGTCAGCGATTTTTGAGACAGTGAAATAATTTTGAACTTTGATCCGAAATTTCAAAATGGCATCGAATAACTTTGTAATTATTCATTCTTTTTAAAAATAAGAGGCTTCAAAATTTTCTAATTTTTTTCCTTCTTTTCTTTTTTTTTCACAAATTAAATCCAACTTTTCTCCGATACAAATATTTAATCTTATATCATGGGCATTTCTTCTTTTTTTTTTTACTTAAAATTAAATTTCTTGTAAAATATAAGTCATTAAATTTTGTATTAGTTACAAAAAACAAACTTATGCAAAATTAAGATGATAAGCATTATATTTGCTGTCACTGCAATCGAAGTTTCATTTTGATAAATTTTTAAACATATTTACTGAAATTCTTGCATACAGAGGAAGTTTTAAAGATTTAAAACTCTTTTAACACGAATTTCAGCTTCTGTGGAAGCTCTTGAAATTCGTAATGAAACAAATGTTTAATTAATATATTGTAAAAAATATTGATTAATAATTTATAAAAATTAATGAATATGTCATAGATAGCATTTAAAACTTTTATTGATTGCATTCCACAAAAAAATTTTCACGACATTGCCAAAATATTTTGCGAAATAATCGAGTTAAAAACTTCAGTAAAATGTCGTTTGCTACCAAATATAGTTCTATTACAAACTGAATTTTCGAAAAGAAACTGCACAGTACTTAGAACCAGGGTCATGAAATCAAGAGGGAATCCACCTGGAAACATATAAAAGTTTTTCCAGAAATCATGTTTTCAAGGAAGAAAAAAATCGGAGCACCGCATCACCGCGTTCATGAAAGCTTTTAAAGGCTTTAAATTTATTTGCTTAATAGCTTCATTAATCATGTTTATTTTTAATCAAAATTCATATACGGTGTCACATGGGGCCCATTTGTCACAAAGGAAAATGTATTTTTCCTATGCATCATAACAATTTAAACGCCATTAATATATGCACTGCTCATATCGTCACAGATGCCGCAGTGAATAAAATTAGCATTTCTTTCCTTTATACCTTTAATATTCTTTTTTCGCTTTCAATTAAAACTTCTTTTTCTCTGGACAACTCAGAACAGCCATTGATTGAAACAGACACTTGCTACCTGAATAATTCATTTTCATCCCTGGTGTAGATTTTTGTTGCTGGATTCTGAAATGCTTTCCTAATTATTCACGATTTGGGCGATTTTTCATTTTCTATGCTAATTCGTTCCGAGAGGCAATGTCGATGGATTGAAGCAACTGAGAAATCATTTTTTAGAATCGAGAAGAAAGATCGTTAAAGCAGCAAAATTTATGATTTCATCTCTGAAAAAAATATTGTTCTTAGTAAAAGAAACAATATCAACGATTTTTCGAAGCGAAACTTTATACTTACTTTGGTGGTAGTGAATAAGTCGAATCCGCTTTCACCCTGGAAGAAAAGAAAGAGAGTTAGAAATCATGTGGGATGGAAGAAAAATTAGGAAAAAAAATATTGATAAAGTTTTTGAAAAAATTCAAATTCTAGTTAAACTCGGCGGACTGGAAAACGGCAGTTTTACACAAATAGAATGATATCAAAAAAACATTCAGTTTAAAGGGCATCTCCTCTAAGCGCGTTCCAACAGCTAATGCATAAAATGGTAGAGCATGCATTTTCAATTGGAATGTGATTATTTTTTTATGCTGTTTGAGTCAGGAAATGAACTGCTTAAAAACTTTTTTATACAATCCTCCTGTTTTTTATGCCGGGTTTACACTCGGCCAGTAGGTACCGCATGTGTAGAAAGACTGAAAAATGCTGTTCGGTCGACGGCAAGTAATTGTCCCGAAGACACAACAATATGCCGCTGTATTGTATTTTTTTTTCTTACTGCACATGCGTTTGTAGAATTTGGTGGGTTTTTTGGCGTGAAAAAACTGATCACTTATTATAGATTAAGTTCGACATTTTTTTGCTCTTTGTTTTCTCTGATATAAGGTTGTGTTTTTTTCCATTTGTAATTTTTTTCATTTTATTATTTTTATATTATTTTTTTTCCTTTTATTGTCCTTTTTTTCATTTTTTGTTATTTTTTTTCATTGTCATTTTATTTGTCATTATTTTTTATTTTAGCATGTTTTTTTCTGTAAATATCCATCATTTTAATATAATACGCAATGAAAAAGCGTCCATTTATAGCCAAACATGGAAGGCCTGAATCTATCTTACGAAATTGTGGCAAATATAAATCAGTCCCTCTATACGCATGCGCTGCCTACTGGTCGTCTCATAAATGGCTGAGTGTAAACTCTGCATTATATTAGAGTGATGACTTGTCTTACAATCTACTATAAAAAATCATATAATTAATACTATATTTAAATAAATAGTGCACCGCATCTAAAAGATTTTTAAGTGCAAAATTCGATTCTGTTGATACCTGAAATTGTTTTATTAAAAAACAATGATGAAAACTACTGGAAATGAATGATCTCTAATAATCGTTCCGTTAATCATTTTCATATACTGATCAGTTATTTTCTCAGTTTTATTTATTTGAGAATTTGCAACAATTATAATTCTGATCTGCCAGTTAATTTAATGGATTGTTCAATTAACTATCCGCAACTGAAACTAACAAAAAAAATAATTACACATTATCTTAAGAGAAAAATAATAGAAAATATGAAAATGCAAAAATCGATAGCTGTCAATGCCTTTCCTCCAAATAAGCGACAACTGCTCCTTTTATATAAAAATTGGTTTAGAAATGCAGTTAGGTTGGAGTGAAACTCACCATTTTTGCGAAATTTTCAACAACGAGCTGCAGAATAACGATTCGACGGTTTTCCACTTACTGGAGTGTACTTGATTTAATTAAAAGGCCCACTCGGGATTTTTCCGGTAGGTACTTCCGTCCCTTCTTCCCAGGTCACCCCCCCCCCTTACGAAAAATCCACTCAATCGTTCTGAAAATCTGTTCCTGACGTCGAAGGAATCTTCTTCACTGTAACTGTACCCAGTCTCTAAAAAGAAACTGTCTGTGAAACGACTAACTATGAATGGTTACTGCCTCATTCAAGAAAAATTGGCCTCTGCCGGAGAAATGAAAGCTGCTTCATTCATTCTATTAATTAAAGTGAACATTGCTTAAAAATTCATAATGGAGATTAACAGAAGTTGACTTTTCTCATAATATTGAAATACGACTTTTACGAAATACGATTATTTTTACGAACATTTATTCCAGAAAATTTGTATTTTGCTTGTTTGCTTATTTTACAGTTCCGCCGGGCGGCGGTTGTCTGGTGGTGTCTTGGCTTTGGAAACGTAGGGTTTCAGGTTCGAGACTCGATCCCACCGAAGAACCATCGTGTAAGCATATCTGGTGCACGTTAAATCAGCTCTCGCTGATGTGTTGTGGAAGTTTGGAAAGGGGGATGCCAGCTTAGGCGTCGTACTCGTCATCTGACCGCGGTTAAAAATGAAGAGGTACGTACGTCCTAAAAAATAACCCTAGTGTTGCTTTAAAACTGGACGTTAATGTAACTAAACTAAACTTTATAGTATCTTCTAACTTTAAGACGCAGATAAAAACTAATTTTTCAAAATTAAATTTCGCAGCTGATATAGCCGATTACTCATAACCGTCCATAGGAACACTTGAACAAATTTGAATTATTCTCGATGTTATAATGATTTACATCTATTCAATGCAGATATATTTGTTGAATTCTCATTCTTTTTAAAAACATTCCACTATTTTTTGCACAAAATATTATTAAATGTTTGCAAAATATAATTAACTTGCTTCATTCCTTCGGTTGCGCTCTCCAAAACCCTCAAGAATTGAATGAAATATCCAAATATCATGAAAAAGTTATTTTAGTTTTGAGTTAGCAGTGACAAGGATTGCCGTCTTTGACACTATTTAATCGTAAAATGGATGACTTTTTTTAAGGAAAAAAAATTGGTAAACAGTTGCATATAAGTTAAAAAAAATTCTTAAAAAAATTTTTTTAATCTTTTTTTTTTTGTGAAATGTGTCAAATGGTTACATTACGAATTAAATAATAGCCCCGTGTCACAAATCACATTATAATAATTCTGCAATAAAAATAAAAGACCCTTTTTTCTAATATTTTTTTACAAAGCAAACAATATTTTGATTGTATTTTTTACAGTAGAATTAATCTTTCATACAGTAGCCATCTTGGTATTTTTTCAAGCTTCCAGTTTAAATCCAATTCTAGTATCACTATTACCATCTATCGGTCTCTTCTACAAATTTTTATCTCGAAGTATTTAAAAAAAGAATTTCCAAACACTCATTTTTATTTTATGGGACAATCATGTGAAGCTTATAAATGGAAATAAAAACCTGTAAACAAATGGCTACACGCTGCATTTTTGGGTTAATTTAATTTTAAAATGTTAATAATCTTTCATATCTTATTTTTAATATCGTATCATTCAATTTATCAAGATGTTTCAAATAATCCAAAAAAACCTCATGGAAACAAAATATCAGTAAATCCACCCTAAGCAAGAATAGAGAAATGCCATGATTTCGAAATTTCTTCGAGCGTACGTAATCGTTTCACGATTCCGTGTCTTAAGTGCAATTCTGTATCCTTTTCTTGATTCATAAGTATAGCGAGACGGCAGTTTATGGGTATTGATCCCCGGGAGACTATAAAAATGTCTTCGCAGTTGAAGAATGTTTCAAATTCTATAGGGATCGATTTATATTCATGTTATATTGCCTCAGTTGGCAAGGCAACGATGAGCGGTAGGCGGCTTTTATGACACTAATCCGCCATTGATTATGTTTCTCGTAAATGGGCAACGAAAACATGTAACCATTCCGGAGATATTTACTGTCTTGTTATGGCGGCGATGAGAGCGGATCTCGGATATGGCAAGGTTTCAAAATTCCCCCAAGATGCGACAAGGGGAATCAGGGGGATAGGTCAGAAAAGGAAGATCTCGCCTTCATGCCTCGACTATTTCTACTTCAAATATATTCATTTCGTACAAGAAGAATTGGAGCGAAATGCTCCAAGAAAAATCGTGCCATTCCGTTCTTGTCAAACGAAGAGAGATTGGAAAACATGTAGAATACGATATCAACATATATTTTTCGTAAAAATTTTACTTTCGCTTGAACTTTAAACAAATGGTCCTAAGTATCCATATAGAACCACTTAATATTTCTAAGAAGAAATAAAGAAATTTCAAAAAAAAAATATTTTTGGGATGAGTTTTTTTTTCAAATTTTGACAACTAGTTCGAAATTTTTTTAACTAACATTTCTGTTTTGTAAAAACCTTTTGTTATTTCAAATGAAAATTTCTCCTACTTCCATTTCTTTTAACCCGCAAGATATTTTTTTTTTAAAAAATACATACCTTTCTGTTTTTAATTATATGAAGTTTGTTTAGATAAAAAAATAATATGATATTTTGTAATTAATGATAATAATGACATTTTGAGAAAGTAAGAAGATAATGATTCTTACAAGAAAAGAGAAACATTCATTTGGCGTCTTGTTTCTTTCAACAATTTCAAAAAATAATGCAACAAATAACAGATGATAAGTTTTTTTTAAAAAAGATGAAAATTAAAAACATATCAACCACTTTTAATAAAATTTTTATAAAATTATTTAAAAGTATACGTCCAACTTGTTTTTAAAATTTTCTCTTTCGTAATCTAAAAAAACTCTTCGAAACATTTCTATTTGAAATAAAAGAACCTTTTTGTTTACTAAAAATCAATCAGGGTTTTAAATTGAAAATTTAGAATCCATCAGTTTATGGAACATTTCGAATAGTATTTCAGGTTTAAATAGCGTGAAAAAAAAGGTTCTCTCCTCTAAACTTTCCAGAAAAGGTAGGTACAATAAGGTAGTTAATTTTATTAATCTCTCTTCACAATCGATGCTCAAAAATCATAATGTTTATATGATACGCAAACGAAGGTTTAATGACGAACAAAATTTTATTTAGGTATTCAAAACAACTTTTATCCCTGACATATTGTTATATTTATTTATTTTTAATATTATCTTGTGATTTCGGCGTTCGGAGAATAACTTTGGTAGCTTCTATCTGAAGAATGAGATTTTGGCACCAATTCATAATTAAAAATTTAATTATTAACAGATGTCTTTTTTAAAGGCGAGTTAATTTTTCACAATATTTTTGATGGGCCACTTTTATTTGTAATGAGCGCACAAGTTAATTCATTTAATATATTTTTACGCGGAGTGGAAATACTAAAAAAAAATGAAATACTTAAGAATCCAAATAAAATTTTAATTTGACAGATTTCCTCAGAGTTTCTTGATGTAACCTTCATAAATATGAAGGGATTTTGATATTTAAACATGGTTAAAAAATTCAGTAGTTAGAAAGTAGCTTCTTCCGTTATCGGAAATGGACCAAAATTAGATGCAAATATACACTATCTGCCAATAAGTATCTGGGCACCCAGTTTGGCTATCGAAAGATATTCGGAAAACCCACACTAAACCGATGGCCCACATACTGCAGCAGTTCCAACAATCATCCGGGACTGTTATTTCGATAAATACCATCCGCAAGGAAGCACATTTGCTTGGTTTCCATGGTCGCACTGCCGCCCATAAACCTTTGATAACAAAATCCAACCACTTCACTCGGTTGAGGTGGTCGAAAGTGGATCGCAGATGAGGCGAAACGGTTTTTCTGGAGGATGAATCAAGGTTCTGGAGGATGGCAGAGTCTAGGTTTGGCGTATATAAAGTGAACGCCTTTTGTCAAAATGCATTATGCCAACAGTAGTTTGACGGAGATGGAATTATGGTCTGGAGATGTTTCTCGTGGTATGAACTGGGACCCTAGATCCCAATTCATGGCAAGCTCAACACCGATTAATATTCTTTTATTCTAGACAACAATGTGCTTCCTATGCTGTAGCAATTTTACGAGTTGGATCATTGCTATTATCAGGATGATAACGCTACTTGTCATGTTACGAGGTCCACTATGGTTTGGTATGAGGACAATTGGGTGAACCGGCTGGACTTGCTTGCTCAGAGTCCAGACTTAAATCTCATAGAAAACCTCTGGGACGAGTTGGATCGCCGAATTAAGGTATTCAGCAACCGTCCAAAATTCGTGAAAGAACTTACATGTTTTCCCAAAGCCGAGTGGAAGAAAATACGACAGTCCGTCATCCAAACACTTGTGGAAAGAATGCATCGGAGGGCTAAGGCAGTAATTGCCTCAGGTGGTGGCTCTACCAACAACTGAATATGAATAAATTGTGTTTATCTCTTTTATCACAGGTGGCCAATTAGTTAATAGTAGATAATTCATAATTTAAATGCAAAAATCACTCGCCAAATTATACTCATCTAAATGTTCCGTGTTTAGGCTGTCGTGTTTCCCATAAACACAGACAGGTAGTTACTCTTATGCACTCCCCTAGTTTTCATTTCAAGTAGTTATAAGACGAGGAAATCCATCAAAATCTTGTGGGAGAATTGTACAATGATTATTTAACTTATTCTCTTAACTCCTTCTTCCTCTTATTATTTATTTATTTTAATTTATTCTTCTTATTATTATTTGTGAGAATGGGAAAGCAAGCGGAAGTGATCTGTAACAGAATAAACGAACACAAACTGCATTCTGAAAGAAATTTTAAGAGACTATAATCGAACGACACAAATAAACATTTTAATAGAATTTCGCTTAAATCTATGCAAGAGAATTTCAGCATCTTATGCTATACATCATATTTCACATTTGTACATTTGGAGAATAAGCAAGCTTCATTGATGAATGAATGTTTTTTCTAACATATCTAACCAGTTCAGTTATGTTTGTTAATTTAACTTCGAGCTTATCCTGATTGCAATGCTAAAAATCCTTCTTTAATTACATCTAATGTTATATTATAAAATGTAATAAAATTTTCCAAGTACATTCTATCCCTATGTTTGCAACAGCACGAGTATATGCACTTAGCATGTCCATGAATCCAGAATGAAATAAGCATATCAATAAATTGAACATGCTATTTTTTTTTCATCTTACGTTTTAAAGAGAAAATACTGGTAAAAATAACAGGGCATACCTATTTAGAAATCCTTAAAATATATTATATTCTTCAACTCTGTAACTAAACTATAAAGAAGCATAAACGTTGCGAAAAACTCTGAACGAAAAAGATGTTTGATTGTCCGAGGTTGGTTCTCACAGTAACAATTAAGCACAAAGAACCTCGTATTGTATGTACATATGTAGATTCTTAAATCCACATATTTCCACTCATTATTTGTCGGTTCCCCATTCATCAGGTTTGGTTTGGTTTAGTTATATTAACGTCCCGTTTGAAGCAACACTTGGGCTATTTTGGGACGGACCTCGTAATTTTGAACCGCGGTCAGATGACGAGGACAACAACTGAGCTGGCACCCCCCTCTCCACACCACACCAGCGGGAGGACGTTTGGTCAGGACAGATTTAACGTGCAACAGACCCCCTTACACGGCGGTTCTTCGGTGGAATCAGGTCTTGAACCTGAAACCCTCCGGTTCCGAAACTGAGACCTTACCACCAGGCCACCGCGGCCCCCCCCCCATTCATCAGAGCTTTGCTTCATGTTCTAATACATTAAATAATTAATTCACACACACACACAAGAAAAGAAATAAAAGAAAAAGAATTAAATTACCTTATCACCCTTTTCACCTTTCTCACCCTGAAAAAAGAGAAAAAAGGGAAGGAATCAATGTAGAATGCAATGCTAATAAAGAAACAGATTTTGTAATAATAACAAGAAGAGTATTTCTAGCACAACAGAATTGATAAGGTGCGAATAAAAAATGTTTTATATGAAATAGAAAGCAAGAAAATTGTGACTATTTCAATGTAAATTATATACAAAAAAAAGCAATGAGAAATGTCTTAAATCTTTTATTGGATTATTTTATTTGAGGTGAAACGATGTGATTGTTTTGATTACATTATACTACTGCAAACAAACAAAAAAATGGTATATTGGTGTATATATATATTTCTTTTATATTTTAAATTCTTTTTTTAAAAATTTCTATTAAATTTTTAATTTCTTTTAAAATAATATGTTTTTAAAATAATTTTTGTGAAAAAAAAACCCACAAAAAAGTGTGAAATGTCCGGTACATTTTCATGTGTACCAATTTCCGATTCTTTATTGTCTATCAAATTCAAAAACAATATTATTTGGAATGAAATTTAACTGTATTGAAAATTTCATATTGACTAAGCTTAAGAATACTCAAACGAGAAACAAAAGTGTACATTTTTTAGTAATAATTTAATTTTAAAGCAAAAATATAATTATTTCAATTTCCTACCAATTTTTGAAACTAGGATGGAAAATACTTACTGGTTCTCCCTTTGGACCATCTATTCCAATTGCTCCCTTGAAAAATATAACATATTTTAGTGAAAACTCATAAAAAAGAGCCTTAGTAAGCAATTTTCTGATAAAATGACAA